>NW_026478950.1:0-12177 GCF_026875155.1 Cherax quadricarinatus | reverse complement strand
TAAGTTCCTATTTTCTTCTCAAGCCCCTTTTTTGTCTTGGGTTTTGTTCTCTCCTACTTTCCCTCATTTTTGTCGCTTCTGCTTTACTTTACCCTCTTTAATTTTTTCGAATTTTTATTCATTGTCACTCAATTCCTCATTTTCAACCTTAAACAGGGTTTTTTCCGATTTTTAAGGTGGTTCAAACAATACATTTATCTTCAAAATATGTATTGTAATCTTCCATTTCTAGGAGGGGTGTTGATGTTGCAGTTTTATAATAGTAGTGTAAGCAAACCTCTGGTAAGACAGTGACGGAGTGAAGAAAAAAGTTTTTCTTTTGTAGGGCCAAACTTCCTTGGGGGGAAACGGCCGATGTCTTAAAAAAAATACTGTCTCTCTTATTCTTTTTCATTTTATTCTATATTTCTTATACCCTACACAAAAATATAATGAAATGATTAGTTTCCAATCACCTTTTCACACACTCTCAGGGAACCCTTTTAAATTTACCCCTTCTGGGAGTCACGCTGAAATTCTGCGAGACCAGTTTTAAATTTTCTGGTAATTTTTCAATTTTTATTTTGCTAAAGGGGACATTTACATTATTTAGTTACTTTGGCTCTCCCCTTTGGGTTAAATAACGATTTACCTAGATGTTAAACTGTTCAAAACCATGGATTTTTTCCCTTTTGGGAAAGCCTGTATCTTCCTGATGCATCACATTTATTTCCATTTGCGACAAGTATTTTTCTTTGTAGAACCTTCCCCGTGAAGATGAAAAACGCGGACTATATGAAATTAACTTTGAGAACAAAAGGAGGGGTTCATTGAGACTTCATTACATTACAGAAAAGAGTTGGGTTTTGTGTAATTTCCCTGCTTTTGCAAATTTCCCTTGCTTTTTTAAAATCTCTAAAAGGGCCAGCATGCAGGGATGAATGAAAAGCTGTAAGCCTTTTCCCTGAAAGCTGGCTCCTTGGGGATCAAACGTGTAGCGCAAGCGGGACGCCAAGGTATTGGCCAGTGGGGTGAAAAGGGTTTTAAGCCTGCGTACCTTGTTCCAAGGTTCGATTTTCGAGTCTCCTTCAGCAAGATCATGTTTACATATTTATTATATATTATATATATATATAATATATATATAAAAATTAAATATATATATTTTATTATTATTTTTAACACACTGGCCGATCCCCCCAAGGGCAGGGTGGCCCAAAAAAGAGAAATTTCACCATCTTCACCCCACACGGTCTTGCCAGGGGGTGCTTTTACCTACAGTTTTTAAACGCAACATTAACACCCCCTTTTATATTTATATATATATATATTATATATATATATATAATTTATATATATATATATATATATATATATATATGCCGTGACAATGGGGAAAACTTCGATTTTGGCTTAAATAGCAACTTTCTTCTTCCCGAAAAAGGCAAGCAAAAATTTGGGGGTTGCAATAATTTCGCAAACAATATTCTAATGTAAAAAAAATTAATTATTTCATTGTGGTTTTTTTATTTTTGAATTTTAAACTTTTCTAAAATATATTTTTTTGGATTAGGCTAATTAAATTGCGCTTGTTTAAACGGTTGGGGGAATTTTTTTAAATTCCTTGGGACAAAATTTTAATTTTTTTTTTAACTAAATGAAAAAAATATTTTTAAACGTATAAGAGAACATTAAGAAAGGGCTTTAATTTTAAAAGAGCTCTTTCATTGGTAACATAATATTATTAGGTAAGGGTTTGGGAGCCAAACCCCCGGGGGGTACTACCGTCCTACCAAATGAGTGTTTTAACATAAACCTGTAAGGTTTTACTGTGGGGAGGGTTTTTGGTGTCTTTTTCTGCTCATAAAAATCCATGGTTGCGGTACGTTTGTACCTTTTCTACACTTAGGTCACACCCCCCTACTGTACAAGCATATATATACTAACACCTTTGAGTTTTTTTTCTATTTTTTTGACTAGTTCTTGTTTTTGTTTTTTTTGCTTATCTCCGGGGAAGAGTGGAACAGAATTCTTCCCCCGTAACTATGCGTGTCTTTAAGGGGCGACAGAGGGCCGGGGAAGCAAGGGGCTATTTAACCTTTCTCCTGTTTTAAATTAAAAAAAAAGAAAAACCTTTATAAAATTGGGATTTTTTTGAATGGCGTGGATGTATCCCATATGAAAAGAAAGATGTGTTTTGAAAAGGGTTTAAAAATAAAAAAGGGAAAATTTGGGAAAATTTCCTAGCCAAAAGCCCTAGGAGAGTTTCAGTGGTGGGAAATAAATGGGTTTTAAGTCAAGAGTATCTGAGAAATTTGGATTTTAAAAGGGGGTAGCAAAAAATTTAAAAGGGGTCAGTTAGGGAAGGAGAAGAGGGAATTAAATTTAAAAAATTTCCCAAAAATATGGGGGATTAAAAAAAAGGGGGTAGGAGTAAAAAGTGGATCAAAAAGGGTGTGTTTGACCGGGGAAAGGAAAGGAGTGTGGGGGAGGGGAGAGTTTTTGGGAAAAATTTTAAAGGGCCGGGGTTGGAAAGGAACCTTCGAGGAAAGGGTGAAAAATTGGGGAAAGGGGACCTAAAATTTAAAGTGGGAGAAACTTTTAAAGAGAGGGGGTTGTGGTAGGCAAGTTTGGGGCTCCGGGTGAAAATTTGAAAAAGGGTAGCTTTGATTGAATTTTTTTATAAAGGGGTTTGGGTTATAGGGTAAGAAAAATTTTTAATAAAAAGGGATAAAAAAAAGTATTACAAGAATGATCCCAGGGCAAAAAGCCCGTACCCTTTTGGGATTTACGTTTTGGGTTATCACATTTTATTTGTAGTACAGCGGGGAGTAAAAGATAGGGGGGTTTGGGAAATTAAAAAAGGAAAAATGGAAGAAAGACAGTAAAGAAAAGTAAAGGTTTATAAACAAAAGGGAGGAGGAAATTTTAGGGTAAGTTATAAACAACTTTTTGGGGGGATAGATGGGGCAATTAGAGTTTTAGGCAAGGGGGTTTAAAAAATGTTTTTGGAGTGGAATTTTAAAAATTTATATTTGTTAGAGGGGTTCGGGCAAAAGTTTGGGTTACAGGAAATGGGTGCAGGTGGGAATAAAAGAGTTGGGTTTGGAAAGGGATGTAAAAAAGGAAAAAAATTTTGCATATGAGAGGTTTTCAAAGTAAAAAAGTTTCCCAAGGGGGGAAGAGTGTATGGAGAAAAAAAGAAAGGGTTTAAAAGGTGGTAAAAGAAAAGTAAAAAGAGAGAAAAATAAAGAGAGGGGTGAATTTTTTCAAAAAATTTTTTTTGAAAAAAAGAAATTTTTGGGGAGTGAGATTAAAAAGGGCAAAGAGGGGGTTTGTATGAGAGAAATAGTTATCCCCAATTTTGGGGAAATGAATATTCAAAAAGGAGAAGGCGGAGGCAGGGGAGAGGTTTTTTAAAGGGGCAATGATTTGGTTTTAAAATTTATAATGCAAGAAAAATTCGTATTTTCGAAATTAGGGAGGTGCGGGAAATTGCCCAAAACTATTTTTCAGGGGGTGAGGGGGGTTATTGAGGTGGTTCGGACTTTTTAAAGAGGGGTTTGGAAAAAAAATAAAAAGACTCGAGATTTGTATAAATCTGTTGTGGGGGGTTAAGGGGGTTTTTGGGGGTCGGCCTAGGAAAGGTTGGGGGGAGGGGTAAAGGGGGGGGTTTTTTTTGTGCGAAGGGTTTGGACTTCCAGCAAGCATGCGTGAGCTTGTTGGGAGCAATGGAGACAAATGGATTTTAGGATTTGACGTGCTTTTTGGTTTTTTGGGAGCAAGGAAAAATTGAATGAAGGGGAGTCAGGGAAAAATTTGGGCGGGCCGGGACTTGGGGCCCTGAAGATGGGGAAGTCAGGGGTCTCCGGACTCGAGCCCCAGCCTGCCCGGTTTTTCCCCCCGAATCCCTTCAAAATTTTTCAAATTTGCTTACACCGAACAACATGTAAAGTCCTAAAAAACCTTTTTGACCCCCTTTTCGCTCCTGAAACAGGGCTCACACACGCTTGCTGGGAAGTCCAAGCCCCTGGGCACACAAAACATCCTTTGCCCCCTCCCCTCCAATTTTTCCCTTTGGGCCCCGACCCAACCCCACCTTCCCTTCATTACATATTTTATACCCCCAAGTTTTTTCTATTTCTTTTCCAACCTCTCTACATTTTCCAAAAACCTTCTAAATAAGGGCCTCCCACCCTCGGGGATAATAGTTTTGGTAAACCCCGGGCCCCTTCCCCCTAATCCCCCAAACTACGGATTCTTTTGCATTATTTTCACCCCACCCCAATTCCCCTCAGACAGGGACATTTTCCATTGCCTCCAGCCTTCTCTTTTTTTTTAAAACCTTTCCCAAACCTCCCTCAACACCCATAAAAAGGGAGCTTTGGGTTTTAATTTTAAACCCCCTCAAAAATTCTCCTCTTTGTTTTCGGGATAAAGTATTTTGGGTCTCCACAGACCTTCATGCACCACCCCTCTTTTTTCCCCCTCGTCAATTCTATGTTTTCCGTCTCACCCTTTCACAAAACCCTCTGCTGAACGTCCACCCCCAAAAATATCTAAACATATTCACCTGGGCCCATACTTCTCCCCCCAAATCTGATACCCAATCTTCCATTACCAAATTTTTTTTTGCTATCCTAAACCCCTTTACTTTTTCCCCAATATTCATTTTTAAAATTTTCCCTTCTACAAACCCCTACCAGATCAAAAACCAACCTGTGCAACTTCCCCTTCAGAATCCCCCAAAAAAAGCACGGGGCCATCAGCAAAAAAGCAATTTGTGACAACCCCCACTTTGTGTTAGTTTTCTTTTATCTTTTTAAACCCCCACACCTTTTCCCAAACACCCGAGCATTCCTTCTTTTAAACTACTACACCCCTTAAAAAAATTAACAAAAAAGGCAGGGTTTCCCGGAAAAGGGGGGAACGATACACAAAAAAACCCCGCACAAAAAAAAGGAAGTTTAGGCCCCACTTTTGGGGTCCGATTGGACCATTGACAGGGGTCACACAAACCCAAAGAAAAGAACGAACGAAATTTTCCAGGAAAGGAACCCCAAAAGGGGAAAGAGGGGGGAAGCCCGGGGACAGACAAAAAATAGTGCTGGAGACGAGGGTTCTTAGTCGTAGAAATAGACCCAGGGCTTAACCCAGCACAAAGGCGTTTCGTGGGACAGATATTGAAAAAAAAAATTCAGGTCTTTTTGCGGGGGACCCCGGTGGGGTGAGGGGGGAAAAAGGGAAGGACATGCGACTTTTTAGAGCTAAAGAGGGGGTGTAGAAAAAGGCCAGTTTTAAACCCAAAAGGGGTTTTAAGGGCAAACGTGGGAAAAAAGGGAAGGGTTTACCTGTCATTGAAGGAACCACTGGGAGAACCAAAGGTTTTTGGTAAATAGGGTTAGGAGCAGGATCATCAAGGAGTAAAAAAGGGTTTTGTTTTTGGGTTTTGGGGGGCCCTGCGAATGTCTCGCCAAGGGAGAAGGGGGTCCAGTAGTCATGCCCCATTTCACAATTTTTGTCAATCTTCTGTACTGAGCGTTTTCCCAGTACAATTCAGCGCAGGGATGTCTAACGGGGCCATTTTGGGGGACCCCGCTTGTGGGGGAAAGTACCCCCAAATCTGACATCAAGCACCCACGCACCCCTTTGGTTCTGGACACGCTGCAGTTTAAGTAAGTTTTTTTTTTGCTGAAAGAGAGAGGGCTAAAAGGAGAGTATTTAATCAAGGACTTTAAAGGGTTTTTTGGTAGAGGTGAATTTTGGGGGGGTTGAGAGGTATTTTCCCAGTTTGTAGAGGCCCAAAAAGGGCCTTTAACTAGCTATTGCATGCCTTGAGTGAAGTGCCCGTGGTAAGCGTTAAAAGGGTAGTAAGATTAACGCCAAGGACAGGGACGGGATTGGTTGAGGGGGGATGTATTGCGGGTTTTTCAGCGTTTTTGGGGGCTCGACAGGAAAAGGAGGATCACGTTTCCTTTTGTTAAAATATGAAATGCGGGGATTTGGCTGCTTTGGGAAATTTGATCCTCCATTTTTTTTTTCCCCAGAGGGCCAATCCTGTGGGCCCTCTTTTTGTTTTTTTTGGGGTGCGAGTGTATCAAACTTTGGGCGGGGAGTGATAATTGTGTAATGTCTGATAGGTTTAGAGTTGGATTTTTGGTATACAGGGGGTTGGAAGGGTGTTAGTGAAATAAAATGTGGAGGGTAGGGGGGGGAACCGGGATCCCGGGGTTTACCCCTTTTTAGTGGAATAGTCAAGTAACACCCTTTGGGAAATTTTTAATTTTCTCATGATACGGCCGTCTAGGAAGTTCGGGAGGATTTACGAGTAGTGAGGGGAAGGTTAAAGTTAGTGCAGATTTTTTGATATTTTGGGGGCCCTTTGGGGGGGGTGCCAGACAGGGTCAAAAGCTTTTTTCAACTTTCCTTTTGCAACCGGGGCTTTTCCTGTTTTTTGTTCTGTTTTTTGGGTGGATGTAGTTGGGGAAAGATGTTAAGGCCTTGGTGGATCTTTGTATTTTTGGGAACCAAAATTGGCCATCAGAAAGTAGGGGGAGTTGTTTTTCCAGGAAACTGCGAAGGCGAGGGTTGATGAGTTTTTAAAAGGGAGTTTTCCTAAATTTTTCGAGGAGGCTGATGGGGCGATAGTTTCTATTTTCAAGTGGTTTTTGGGGGTTTTTAAAGGAAGGGGGGATAGCAGTAGCAACTTTGAAGAGGGGAAGGGGGAATACCCGGGGGCAAGGGGGGGCATTGAGGAGGTTTGTGTAGGCAGAATTTTTTTAGAGTAGGAAGGTGTTTTAGGATAATATGGTTTAGGCCAGAGGCCCGGGAAGCCTTGGGGGGGGAAAGGTGTCTGAGGGGGTTTTTTTAATGTCGGGTTTGGTGAAAGGAGTTTGGGAGTTCTTGGGAAGGGGAAAAAGAGTCTAGATGGAATGTGGCTTTTGGGTTTTGGGTATCTTGTGTGGGTGCAGTTTTCCAGTGTTCTATGTTCTGAATGGGGTTTGAATAAAAGTTAGGGGGGAGGGCGGGGGGTGGAAAAAGGGGGGAAAATGTTTCCCAGATGTGTTTTTAAAATGTTGGTAGCAGGGCCCGCGGGTTCTGAGATGTGTGTGTTGGTTGTGGGTTTATGTGTTTGAATTTGGGTTTGGGGGGAGTAGTGCCTTTTTATTTTTTGATTTAAAACCCGTTTGTCAGCTTTTTTATAGTTGTGATCAGTGTTTTTTTGTGGTCTTGGTCTAGGGGGGGGCTGTGTAGAAAAGTTTTTTTTTCTAAGGTAAATGAGATTTTAAAACGAACTTTTTAAAACTGTTTTGTGTTGTAGAGGAAGCGGGTGTTGTAGAGATAATTAGTCTTCTTTTTCTGGGGTGGGGGTTTGAAAGGGAAAAAACGAGTGGGGTGAGTTTTCTTGGTATTGCGTTGTTTGGGGCTTTTGTTATGGGTTTTTCCTGGATGAGGAAAAGAAGTTTAGTGTCCAAAGTCAGAGAAAGGTTTGTTGGGTTTTAGTAAAAGGTGGGTTAATATTGTCTATGTGTTGTTTGAAAGCATTTCCCCGTTCCCGCGTTCTTTTTGAAGGGGAAAGGGTGGTTTGGGAAAGAGGGGTGAGGGTTTGGGGGAGATGGGCAAGAAAGACCCGGGATGTGAATCAGGCCTTTTAATAGAGCCAGGTGGGTTTTAGTGTTTTAAAAAAAAGGCTGGGGGTCGGTTTGCCAGAATTTTATGTTGGTTTGCCCTTTTGGGGCCCCTGTGATTTTAAGAAGGTATTGGAAGGGCCTTGGGGCCCAGATGAATTAGGTGTTTATGGTTTGTGGGAAATTGATTTAATTTTTGGGGGGGGACCAAGTTGGGGGGGGTTTCAGGTGTGATGAAAGGCGGGGGTGTTTGGAAATTTATGTCCGCTAGTTTGGTTTTTGGTGTTTTGGTGTTTGTTTTAAGACTAAGGGAAGGTCGTGTATGTAATTTAATGGTTCAAAAAACCGACCCTGTTTAAATTAGACACATGTGCAACTTTTTGGGTATCTTTATTTAGGAAACGTTTTGCCACCGTGGCTTATCAGTCCATACAAAGGAAAAATCTTTTAAGAAAGGAAAAGGGGAATGAGGTAATCAGGGCCCTCAACCCTTTTTAGTCGATGGGTCAGTCCCATCAATCTTTGGGGGTCTTTACTTTGGGAAAATTTTTCCCCTTGCCAATTCTTGGGCCGACCTAATTAAAACAACATTGAACAAATGTTTTCACGGGCCTATGACGCTTTCCCTCTCCTGCCAACGGTTTAAAGCCCTTCTCAGCACGTATGCCGTTTTTCTATTCAAAAATTTTATGGACTGACCCCCATCGAAATCCAAAGGTTGGGGACTGATTACTCATTTTCCTCCTGTTCTTTTAAAATTTCCTTTGTAGGACTGATGAAGCCCCCTGTGTTGGGGAAAAAGTTTCCTCTTTTAAAAAATTCCCAAAAGTTGCCCATGGGTCTAATTTTTTCAAAAGGGGTGTATGTTTTTGGGGAGAATTTGGGTGGGAAAAAAAAAAATAAAGGGGGTCAAGGGGGGTGTGTATTCTGACTGCAAGACAATGTTGGTGAATAAAAGGGTTTTTGGGAGGATTCGTGTTTTTTTTGTTGGATTTGCAAGGATTTGGGAACCCCTCGTGGGGATCTAGGGGGCTGAGGCAGTATAACCATAATGACGGGGTACGTTTTTGGGGGTTTTTGGGGGCCGGTTTCTGGGTTTAGCAAAACAATATCGGTCTTGCTTCAAGGGGGCTCGGGCCAGGGAGGTGTCTAATAGTAAAGGGAAGAACGTTTCGTTTTAAATGAACACTTTAAAAACGATTTAATGGTTTTCCCTTTTTCCCCCGTGATAGTGGGGCCATCCCGTGGATGCGAGGTTTTTAGGTGTTTTCGGACCCTTTTTCCCGGGGGGGGAGGAAAAGATGGATCTGTTTTTTTGTTCTTTTGTATGTCTGTCAGAAGTTTGGGGGGAGGTTTGGTTTGAGTGGATTTTGGGCTGGAGGGGGGTGGAGTTGGGGCCTGGATGAAAATTTTTTGGGTTTGGGGGAGTGGGCGAAGGTAGATGGGAGAGGAAAATGGAAGCTTTGGGAGGGGTGAGGAATGGAAGCTATGGTACGGGGAGGGAACGGAAGCTTTGGTTGGGGGGTGAGGAAGTGGGAAGGAGGGTTTGGGGGAAGGGGTGGTCGTAGCAGCAGCAAATAGGGGTTTGGTGGTGGGGGGGTGGAAGTTAAATGAAGAGGGGTAGGGGGGAGGAAGGGGGGTGGGTTTAGAAAGTGGGGGGGGGTTGGGGAAAAGAGGGAGGAGGTAGAGGTTTTTAGGGGGGTTAGAAGAAAGCAGGAAGGGGGATAAATTAAAAAGGGAAGATTGTTAGCAGACAAGATTAGGGTTAAAAGGACTGTGAGTAGCTGATTGGGAAAGGGTTGAGAGATTACCATCGGGGGAATGGGGAGCAGTGGCGGTTGGCAGTTAGTTTTGTAGGGGCCCCCGTTTTGGGTGTAGGTGTGAAGGAAAGGGGATTGGGGGTCTGTTGTTGGTGTTTGAAATTTGGTTAAAGGGGGGTAGGAGGGGTAGACCCAAGTGCGTGGGGTAACCCAGGCCCTGGGGGGTAGGGTTTGGGAAAGGAATTTTAGGGGGGGGGAGTTTCAGGGAAAGGGGGTTTGGGGGGGGGTGAAAGGGGGGGGTTGGCCCTTTTTCCCGAGGGTTTGGGGAAGGGAATTCCCTTTTTTAGTAAGCGGAATTTGCAACTGCGTGTGTTACCCCCGCGTTTTGAACATTTAAGGGGGGGTGGGTTTCAAGTGTTCCCGAAGGGGGGGGCCCGTTGCTGGGAAAATCTGGAGCAGGTTTGGGGAAGTGCCCTGAGATTTTGGGCGTGGGCCCAAAATTTTTTGCATTTCAGCATTGTGTGATGGGGTTTAAAATTTTTGGGGTGGGGAAAGGGTGTTTGGAGGGAAGCGGAGGTCTTGGCAAGGGTTCCCGATTGAAGGGGTGTAGGGCAAGGGAAGGAGTTGAACAGCGAAAATTTTGAGGATGGTAGAGTTTTAAGGGCGAAATATCGTCAACAGAACTTTTTTCTTAGTTTCTAAAGTCTTTGATTAAAATTTTTTCTTTGTCTGTTTTATAGGAAGTCAGGAGAGAAAAGCTACGTGGGGGGGGGGTTTGCCCTCACTGTGCATTTTGGGGCCCGGGGCTCAGGAGTCCAAATAATGTGAAGCCTTTTCATTTTAGAAATTTTTTTTCTGGTTTTGGTTTTAGGTGTTCGTTTCGTAAGAAAAGTCTGTCAAAAAGTTTGTTTGAAAACCTGAGTTGGTTTTAAAGATTTTATGCTGAGGAAACGCCAGGATTTTGGGTACAGTAAATTTCCCGGAAAATAGTGGCATGATCAGAAAATTTAAAAGTAATTTTAGGTTTTAAATGAGAAAGAATTTGGGGTTGGAAAGGGGTGGGGGAGGGTTTGGCCTTTGAACAGGATAGACAGAGTAGAGGGAGGTGTTGGCAGTTTGAGGAGTGTAAGGGGGAAAAGGGGGTGGGAAAACATTGAGGCTCGTTAAAAAAAGATGTGGGGGCCAATTTCCCTTTAGAAAAAAGGGGGTAGGCAAATTTCGTTGAAGAAAACACACTAATTCCTGGCTATAACTTTTAAAATTTTTTGTGGAGTCCGTCTCTGGAGGGACAGGACACGGGGGAGGTGAGCTGTAGCTGGGTGGGCACTATTTCCCTGAAAAGGTGGGAGAGGCCCAAAACTGGCTGTAAAGCGTGCAGACCACACGTACAGGTGAGGCGTGGGGAAAAATTTAGGGGAAACAAAAGGAGTGCAAGGGAGGCTTTCCGCCCTTTGGGGAGGCAGGCCCCCGACCCCACCAATCCCGATGGGAAGACGAAGGGGCCTAACCAAACCCCTCGGTGGAAGAGAGAAACTCTGGCTGTGAGCGATGAGGAGGCCAACACTAGCTGAATGGGAGCAGGGCTTTACCCTAAAAGGCTGAGGGGGTGGAGACTTTTAGACAGCAACAGGATTGCAGAGGGAAGGGTTCCTTTCCCCTTTGGGGAGGCAGCCACCGGGACCACCGGGGGTTTTGTGAAGACGAAGGTTTCCCGTAACCACCTCGGGTTAAGAGAACAACTTGGCTGTGAGCGATGGGGGGAAGCCCCAAAACAGCTGAAGGGGGAGCAGATTTCACATACAGGGGAGGCGTGGAACCCTTTAGACAACGGCCCAGGAAGGCAACACTGGCGGGATTTGGTGTAGACTTTCAGTACAGTCCCGGAGCGTGGAGGCTTCAGATAGCAACAGGAGTTTTCAGGGGGGAGGCTTCCCGCCCTTGGGGAGGCAACCACCGACGCACCAAACCCGAAGGTGAAGACGAAGGGTTTAGTAACCACCACCTGAGGGGTAGTCCAAAATCACCGGGGGAATTGAGAGGGGAGATCGTTTTGTCGAAAGGAAACTGGTGTTCCCAAAGAATTTATTTTGGGGTTTTGGGGTGAAACCAAAAAGTGGGGGCAGGAAAGGGTTTATATAGGCAGAAGAGGTGGTGGGGTTTGTAAATAAATAGTACAAGAAGGTAAAATAATTAAACCGGGCAAGATGAAAATTTAAAACAATGCGCAACACCCGGGCATCCCTAAACGTAATAAAGTTGGTTTTAATTTCCGACAATAGTAAAAATAAAAAAGGGCACAAATGCAAATAATGTGATTTTTTTTTTGGCAACGTTTCGCTCTCCAGGGCTTTATCAACCTTTTTCAAACAATCTTTGGGGGACAGAGGGGGATTTAAAGGCTCAGAGTGAGGGGGAATGCTAAATTTAGGTACCAAATTTTGATGTTCACTATGAACAACAAGAAATTCCACCAATCATCTCATGAAATTTAAGACGCCCAATAATGATCAAAAAAACTAAATTTTCCCCAAAACGCAAGTGCCTCGAAACAGCACTGATCGCTGTTTCGAATAAAAATTAAACAAAACAACGGCAAATATCACAATCTCCAAGTCTTTTGCAAGAATCCTCCCCAAAAAAGTAACCCCGCCATCACTAGTCTCCTTTTTACCCCAAAAAAGCACATTTTCAGAGAGTGAACACTGAAACAAAATTTTCCTCTTTCCGTCTTATTTGCCCCAAAAAATTTTTAGTTACCCAAAAATTGCTTTTATATCCCTTTTAAACCCTGTCCCAATTAAATTTCTCTA
>NW_026478943.1:0-10109 GCF_026875155.1 Cherax quadricarinatus | reverse complement strand
ATTTTTGACCATGACCATCCCAAACCCCACAAACTTGACCATTAGGGTAAAAGAGGCTTTTTCAAATCTTATTTTACATAGGTATCAGTATGTCACCATTAAAGACAGCATCAACAACACAGCCACTTGATACTGGAGTTCCGCAGGGAAGTGCCCTTTGGCCCCCTGCTCTTCCTTCATATACATCAATGATCTTCCAAAATATCCCAACACTAAAACCCCATTCTCTTTGCTGACGACACGACTTATGTCATCTCTCACCCTAATTTGCCACCCTCAGCACCATTGTTAACGAGGAGCTGATCAAAATATCGGCTTGGAGACAGCAAATAAACTTACACTTAACACTGACAAAACCTACTATATTATGTTTAGTAGCAGAGCAGGAGATGCACAAATTAACATTTATTTATTTATTTATTTATTTTTAGTAATTTTAAGATACATACAGTGGTACAAAAAATACAGGTAAGAGCAGCTGCCAAAGCCACTTATTATGTTAGCATTATGGGCTGGCTTAAAATTAACTTAAGATTAAATCTAAGCAATATTTGAAATCAGTGATAAAACATTTTTGTAAACAGATAACTTAAAGCACAATGAGTATTACAAAGACAGGTATATGGTTGCTTGCAATTGCTGTACATTCAGTCGAATGGATATTCTCTTAGGTAGTGTATTTAAAAAATAAATAAAGTTAGATTGGGTCCTAGGTTTTAACATTTGTTGTGATAAAATTTTGTGAGTAACATATAGGATAATACAATTTATAAGGTTCAGTTATTCAGTATTTATTGGTTTTGAGTGAGAAAGTGATCTTTGAGAAGGACTTGAATTTATAAACAGGTAGTGTTTCTTTTATATTTAAGGTAATGATTCAGATTTTAGGGCCTTTTATGGCATTGAGTTTTTGCATAGCTGAGATGGACACGAGGAAATCAAAGAGTGATCTGTGCCATGTGTTATGGTCATGTGTTCTGTTTGAGGTTGGCAAGGAGATGTTTGAGGGGAGGGTTAATATCAGAGTTAAGTGTTCTATGTATGTTATAGGTGCAATAATAAGTATGGATGTTTTGTATGGTGAGTAGGTTGAGTGTTTTGAATATTGGTGGAGTGTGTTGCCTGTAGTGAGAATTTGTTATCATTCTAACTGCAGCCTTTTGTGTGGTAATTAGTGGTCTGAGATGGTTAATTGTTGTTGAGCCCCATGCACAAATTCCATATGTGAGATAGGGGTAAATAGGAGAGTGATAAAGGGCCAGGAGGGCTGACTGTGGCACATAGTACCGTATCTTCGTTTAGTATCCCTACAGTCTTGGAAATTTTCTTAGAAATTTGTTGTATATGTGTATGAAATTTGAGTCTATTATCGAGGTGGATTCCTAGGAATTTTCCCTCTGTTAGCTTTGTGATAGGTGATCCGTTTATTGTTATGTTAAGAGGTACATCTGTAGCTCTGTTACCAATCTGAATGAAGTAGGTTTTGTCAATGTTTAGTGTAAGTTTGTTAGTCCTCATCCAGGTAGATATTTTCTGTAATTCGGTGTTTACAGTATTGGCTAGCGTGACTGGGCTCGGGTGAGAGAAGACGTATGTAGTGTCATCTGCAAAAAGTGTGGGTTTGAGTAATTGCGAAGCATTTGGTAGGTCATTTATGTATAGGAGAAAGAGAAGAGGGCCAAGGACACTTCCCTGTGGGACACCAACTGTAATTGGTTGTGCGGAAGAGCTTGCCCCATTTGCGTACACATATTGGCTTCTGTTGCTGAGGTAAGACTTGAGGTAGTTGAGGGAGTGCCCTCTAATACCATAGTGTGACAATTTTACGTGGAGCAAGTCATGGTCAACTGTATCAAAAGCTTTACGTAAAGGTTTTTGTAGGTATTTGGATTTGAATTTAGCTATTATATATTCCCCATGTTCATCCCTTGTGCAAGTATTAGTGATACATTCTAGTTGGTCTGAGTAGTATATAGCAGTGCCACCCCCTTGTTGGTCTGGCCTACAGTTGTGTATGGCTGTGTAACCAGGAATGGCATAGACATCTGTAGTATCAGGCTTTAGCCAGGTTTCAGTTAGTGTAATGATGGACATATTGGCATGCAAGGAATTTAGTAATGCTAGGAGGTCATCATAATGCTTGCTTAAAGATCTGATATTGTAGTTAAAGATAGTTATGTTGTTGTTGGCTCTGAGAAGTGCCTTTGATTGTTCTGCTGTGTAGTAATTACAGTAACTGTTTGAATCATTTAAGTCATTAAATAAGAGGTTGGTATCAGGATCAATGCTTGTAATCATAAGATTTGTAGTGAATCTATAGTTAGAATTAAATAAAAAATGAAGTAAATATTCTAAAGCTAAAAAAAAATAGCACCTGAATTATTTAACAAATGTAAAAATAATGAGCTAAGGTAGTTTTTTAAAGCTAAAATAAAGGAGACAATATAAAAGGGACTAAAATAATTTGTGGTGAACAAATAAAGTGATGATCAAATAATGTAGCTTGGGAATATGATAGTAGGTAGTACTTTAAAGGTAATTCTTTAAAGTTAGAATTATTATATAAAATTATAATATAAAAGGGACTAATATAAGTTGTGGTGAACAATAAAGTGGTAATCAAATAATTGCACTAAGGTCTAATATAATGACTTTTGTGGAGTCTATGTTTTGAGCTAGAATGAGCAATAGTACAACTAGATTAATCTAATAATATAACAATACAATTAAAAATAGCACCAGTCTCTCACTAGTAATTGCAATATGGTCTAATATAATGAATTTGGTATTGACTATAGTACAACTGAGTTTAATCTAATAATATAAAAAAGGCACAAGACTCTCAATTGTAATTGCACTAAGGTGTTATATAAGTTGTTTACAAGAATTAGAGTATAACTAGATTTAAATTGACAAGATAAATATGCAAGTTAAGGTAGCAAAAGAATAAAAAAAGTAGAAAAAAAATATATGAGGTAGTTGGTACTAGTTAGCAAAAGATAGTTAAGGGCCTTGAACAATAATATAATTGAAAAATACACTAATTGCACACACAATATAGTCACTAAGATATGAAAACAATCTTAGAGTAGGAATTATAATACAAACTTATAATATAAAAATACAAATTGAAATGGTACTTGCAATTGCACTAGAGTCTGGTATAGGTTGTTGACAAGATCAGGAGTATAACTAGATTTAAATTGACAAAATATAATTCACAATTAAAGTACCAAAAGAATAATAGTAAAAATATAACAAGGGTAATGTCTTGGTTATAATATGATATTAAGATAGTAGACAGGTACACAGGTACACAGGTACACAGGTACACAGGTACAAAGGATAATATAAAGGTTGGAGTTGAATATACAAACTTGAAAATTTGGCAACAAAATGTTATGGGAAGTATAAAATAATGTTTAATGTACAAAAGTAAAATTGACTGGTAGTAAATATGGTGTTTAATAAAATTTTAGTAAGTAATAATGATTACAAAAAAGTGAAAAAGTAATGTTTATTTCATTCAATATTGCACTGGTAGTTATACTAGAGGTTATATGGCAGCACAAGGTAATTAAGAGTACTCTAAGATAGTAATGTGGTATTAAAACAGGTAAAGGTAATTAGACAAGTAATGGTTATTAAATGTCAAAAATGTTAAGAGTAAATTGAAATTATAGTAAAAATGATAATTATTAATTTTAGTAAGTAATATCAATTGATAGTATTTAAAAAATATGAGGTAGTAATATGGACAGTAGAAAATATCAATTCAGCTAATGTTTAAGCAAACAATAGTAAATAAGAAAATTACATAAGGTGACTTATGCTTACTAGTAAAATCACAAAATGAGGTAGTTGATTATTTAATTACTAAGAGATTGTACAATGAAATTTGAACAATAATGGAGCAAAACATTCACTACACTACGTAGGCTTTTAGGTTGGGACATTGTTTAGTTATTCTCTGTAAGATTAGTATCCCTGAGAAATCGTGATAGATCATTCTCGTTCTTTATTGTGTACAGTTGACCTACATTTGTTTTCCTAACAAGAATTTTCCCAACTCGTGTGAAGCATTGGTGTATTGTGTCATTATTCTCCCGCTTAAGTTTTCTGACTCTATACAGGAGGTTCTGACGTTTTTTGGTAAGACACTCGTTTATGTATACCTCTTTCTTTACTTTAATAGATGCAATAATTAAGTCTTTTTTCCTGTCATGTGAGTGGAATCTAAGCATAACACTTTTTCTACCATGGGATCCTAGTAACCTGGCTTCTTTTATTTCTGACTCTGGTACAATAACACTTGTTTGGTCCTTTATGATCTGCAGAGTAATTTCTTTACTGTTTGTTTGGTTCATATCACTGGAAAAAAGTGGACTGTTAACTATTACTGCGTTCGATAGTTTATCTTGCTCAGTTTTATCTTCTTGGAGAGCAAAGTAGTCACTGAACTGGTTATCTAAGTTGTTCTTCCATTCTTTTACTGCTTCTTCAACCTTTGTATTAAGAGATATTATTTGTTGGGTATGGCTATCTATGACTGTTTGGATGGTCTTGTCACAGTTAGTCATTCCTGGTGTTGATAACTTTTGTTCAAGACTGAGGATTTTGTTCTCGAGTTGTGTCATCCTGGTGTCTTGTTTTGTTAAGTTTTGTTAAGATTGACAACACTCTAATTACCAGACATAATGAGGGCAAATTCCTAGGCCTATACCTTGACAACAACCTGAATTTCAGCACCCATATCCAACACATAACCAAAAAAGTATCCAAAACGGTTGGGATCCTCTCCAAGATACGATACTATGTGCTGCAAAATGCCCTTCTCACACTATACCAATCACTTATTTATCCATACCTCACCTATGCTATTTGTGCTTGGGGATCAACTGCAGCAACACACCTAAAGCCAATAATAACCCAACAAAAAGCTGCAGTAAGAATAATCACTAAATCCCATCCCTGGCAACACACGGGCGGACCATGATTGGTCCAGCAGGAACGTAAAGTTACGAACAAAGTTACAAAGTTGATTTAGTTAGGCCTGAGTGGTTGAGGGGAGAGGACGTGTGTGTGTTGAGTGAAGTCCTAGGCCTTCTACATCAGAACTGCTTATCTCACCCGACTGATAACTCATCATGCAACAAATATCGTTGGAGCGCAGCTGAACTGCTGCTGGAACTCTTATGTGTGAACTGTGACTAGTGATATACCTAGTGAAACACAAACATGTTGATTTGAAGTGGCTGTAGGAGGCTACACCTTCACTCCACCTCGCCTGTCTCCCCTCATTCCTCGATTTGGAACTCAGGCATTCGCCTCTATTTACTTATGGTCTAGAGGCGGTTTTTGCCAGACCACATAAATGCTTGAGTGCCCGTGTCAGTCCTCCGTGCCGCACTCCATTCATCTTACGAATATGTCTCCTGTGTGCCTACCTGCCTGCTACAAGCAAATATCCAAGTGGTTGACACGGGCTTAGCAAACACATTCAAGCAGGCTTGAAAGCAGCATTCCAAGGCCCAGCATGTCTTCGTATACGTTCTACAGTGCTGCTGGCATACCAGTGTTTCCTGCAGTGGCTTAGTTAAGAACAATTTAACGAGCATTGCAGTACTAACTTTTTAAGTGGGACATGCCAGAGGTTCACCTATAAACATTGTAAGTTTGTGCTAGAAGAGTTAAGTGCTGCAGATTTGTTCTAACTATTTGCACGAGTGGATTTCACTGACATAGGCAATTGTGCTACCATCAGTACCTACGTAGGCTTAAAATGAGTGAGGAATGTCTGGCCTGCTGGGTGACCTTGAAAATGGCACTATAAGACCTGCATGCCACTTACACCCATACTGCGTGTGTCTAGTGAGGTGAATGTCCCTTCCTCGACTTTCCTATTCACCGGTATCCCTTAACTCGTCGCCATTATCTACATATGGGATAAGGGCGAGTTTAGCTGATCCAGGCTAAACAACGCTCCAAGCCAGCCAGTGAAGGCCAAGTTACAGAATGCCTTTGTGAACGTTCTACAGTGTTCCGGCCGTACCTTCGGTGTTGTGAGAACTAGTTCTTATGTAGTGAAAATTTGTCTGTCATTCCAAGACATGTGTGCTAGATGTGTTAAGTGCTGCGGGTTTGGAGTAATTAACAAGTAGTACAGTGTTGGTAACTCTCGAGACGACTGTGGGCCCAGTGAATGACCTTGAAAATCGCACTGCGACTCGCAGGCCACTACACCCATATTGCCTGTGTCTAGCGAGGTGAATATAACTTCCTTGTCCCTTCTCTCTTATGGAATAAAGGCGGTTTCGCTGACCCAAAAGTAACATACTAACTCTTCCATCTCAAGCAGCTGAACTAAAAGTGACCTATGGATGTGAACGAAGTAAATGATGGTGAAGGCGAATTCGAACGTTTTAGAAGTAAGGGAGCTTTGAAAAAAGAAAGAGGATTTCAAAGGAGGCTTGCTGCAAGAAACAACGAGAGCAACAACAACCATTGCAGAACGGTTAGGCTTGATTTCCCTGCTAACACTAAGTTTGAGGTCAGGTTTAGATGGTTTTACGAAGCTTCATTAGACAACCCAGAAAAAAACCTTCGGATTCGCTTTCGTCATGACGAGGATAATTACGTTTTTGTTACTAACGACCCAAAATTCATAGAAAAACTTCTTACTCATAAATATGCTAACATCCAACTCCAAGCTGCCCCACCAAGATCACCTAAAGTGCTTATTGTTATCCACAATGTCAATAAGTACTTGGGATCCTAAATTCCTGTTGTCAGATCAAGTTGCAAACCTCGTTCGACTTCCAAATGATCTGATATTGGCTGAGTGGATTGGCCAAGGGACTCCACCATCATATATCTATTCTCGTGCAGCGCTTAACAGGAGTTACAAAATAGCTTTGTACAAACCCCCTCACCGTAGATGCTACAAGTGTCAGCGCTGGGGTCACGTTGCTTTTAAATGCTTTAGTAAGTCACACTGGTGTGCAGTGTGTGCCAAGGCCCATCCTTCTCACCAGTGCTATGATATGATCAAGAAACACCAGACCGTTGCATTAGAATGTATCAATTGTAAGACTCCAGGAGTCACAGCTGCTCATGCTGACTGCAGAGCGAAAGCTGCCCACATCGCCAGCCGCAGGGCTCCCGCCTCACCCATCACCCCCCATGATGAGGCAATAGGCCTACCAGATACTTCATGTCTGAATACTGACCCATGCCTGAACTCAGACAATATGGTTGAGCGAGTCACTCTGGGAGTACATCAACAGAGCACGATCACGTCTGCTATCAACACTAGTAATGCTGCTGGTGTTGACACCATCTGTCTGGCCGAGTCAGCTGTCAGTCAGCCACCTGGCTCAGCTGATCGGGACTTCATACTTCCAGATGACGCTAGTCTTGCTGGGGTGGTACACAACATGCAGCTGCGCATAACAGTACTGGAGAAGCAACAATGGTGTTTGAAACAACAACTTGAGCACCACGCGGAAAAACTTACAGAGGTTGCAAATGAGTACATCAACCCACAGATTGTCAGCCATTATGAAAATGAGTGTGGTGATGATGACCAAACTGATGATTGCAGTGGTGTTAATAATTACAAAAACGATGAATCTGATAGTGGTGTTTACAATCACAGTGAAGATGATAAGGGCAGTGAAGACCATCATGATAGTCAACCTGATGAGTGTAATGTATTGATAGATACTGAGTGTGGAGATGACCGGTTGTTGATAATGAGTATGTATCATGGTCATAATGATGAGGGAAGTGATACATATGATGATAGTGATGAGTGTAATAAAAGCGGAGAGGTGAGTGCGAGGGATAGTGTCACCTTCCATACATTCACAGACAAAGAGCGCAGTGACCTCTGTGTACAAAGACTCCCAAGAGGTCTCACTAATGGAAGTGCACTTAGGAGACTCATGGATAAGGATAATACTGATGATATTGATATTGATTATGTCTGTTTGTTATTTAGTAAGTTTTTTCATTTTGCTGAGAAAATTGAATACTATCCCTGGACTTTTATAATGGAACCAAACTCGTATAAACTATCCATTTTAAGTTGGAATATTGCGTCACTTAGAAAAAGATTTTCTGACCTGCATCATAAAGTAACCACTGAATCCATTGTATTGTGTGTCTACAAGAGTGCAGAGTCCCTGAAAAATCCCAACCCCCTAAATTGCCATCGTTTGTGCATATAACCTCAAATCTACTAATTCTTGTGTTCTATACATTAAAAAATCACTTCCCCATCAACTTCTTGCACATAAGAAAACAGAGGGGCTACAGTATCACGGTGTTAGGATTTATATTGGGAACTCTGCTCTCAACATATTTAACTTGTACGCTCCTGCTGATAAGTTTAATTACTTGGAGCTCCCAACTTGTGCTCAGTCTGAACCTACTCTCATTATTGGTGATTATAATGCAAGACACAAAAGCATTTGGGAAACTCTCAGTTTGGTAATCGTAATGGCAATCAACTGTTGTCACTCTTAAACAGTCATGATAATGTGCAAATTGTAGGTGACCTTGAATGGAGGTGTCCTTGATCTGTGCCTGGGCTTCAACATTACTTCTGCCAGCTGTGAGTCTTTCCATTGTAACAGATATAGCGTCTGATCATTTCCCAAGGCTAACCTCTCTAGATATTGGTAATACTATTCTCCCTGGTGGGATATTCAAACGGAAGCGTCTTAATGTTTCCCCTGATCAACATGATGACTTTGTTGCACATGTGACTGACTGGTATAATTCCTATGAGTGTACCTCTGTCGAGACTTTTAACAATGACCTTGTGAGCAGTATTCAGAACTTCTTAGAGCCGCCTCTGAAACCTCCTACTACTCTAAATCCAAATGACTTCCATAATAATCATAAGTCTTATAAAAATCATACCTATTACAATGATTCTAAACTTTGAACATTGAAATGTACTGCTCGCAGACTAGGCCTAGCCTATAGAAACCATCGTACCCCTGAAATGCTGAGCCTCTTCCAAACTGCCCTTTGTGGAGAAATTTTCTCCAGGAGGGGGGTATCAGCCCCCTTCAGCCCTTTCAGCCCCTTCAGCCCCTTTCAGCCCTGAGGGGCCAAGCCCTCTCAGAAGGGGCGAGCATCTTGTTTACTGCTACAGTGAGTAATTGATCACAGATGCTATGCGACATAGTCAAGTGACCTCTGCTCCTTGCAGCGGTGTTGCAAAGTGTATTTTTATAAGAGACAGTACATCTCTTACTTAGCAGGACAATTAAGGAAAATCCTGCTCCCACTTTATTACCATGGTAAAAATAGTGGACATTGTTGTCTATGCTTAAGACAACAAGAATCAAACATTTTGCTTTGCTTCATCGAGGAAGTGGCAAGGGAGCAAAAAGTACTAGGTCAGCTTTTTCTTTGTGCAAGGGGCAGCAACGGCTTGGGGCGGTGTGGCGTCGCCAGATTGCTTTTGACTCTGGGAGAGTGACACTAACGCCAGAATAACTAGCAAAGAACACTGATCTGTGTGTTAGTGTGAACAAAGTGTCTCAAACACAATAAACATAAGAGAAGTGTAATCAGCTTCTCTTGTGATACATTGTGAACAATAAAGACAAATCTTGTGGAACATAGTGTACCAGTGTGCGTTTCCTAGACAATGGAAGACGTGGACATCCAAGGACACTTCAGCTTCTATCAAGTCACCAATACCTGTCGAAGGTGTTGAGAACACCATAGCTCACGTTACAAGAGCAAGGTATGTTACGAATTTCTTGTAGATCGGGGGACTGCGCAGTTCTTGAGTCGCAAGGAGTTTGTAATCAACCTATAGTCGGCATTAAGGTGTGGACTTTTGAGTCCAAACAAGTACGTACATCGTCAGCCACCAGTGTATGAAATATGCTGACATAACACCCCTAGGGGTAATTTATAATTTACAAATTATATCTCTTGACAGCCCATGTTGAGATGGTTTCGACAGCTTCTAGACCTCGTCTGCAGGGGCGGCTGTGTAGACGATTTGCTGTCATTTATCAGCTAAGTGTTTCCTATATTTATATTTATAAATTAAACATAGCTGGTAAGGCCAAAATTTTTTA
>NW_026478940.1:0-34158 GCF_026875155.1 Cherax quadricarinatus | reverse complement strand
CTGGTCGCCACCCCCGCTCCAAGGGGGCTAATGGGAATGACAGTCTTGTGAGCTGCAAGTTCCGGCTCAGGCACCTACCCTACCCTAGAAGGGCTGGGCATGGTGTCGATCTATTGCGAGTTCTCGTGTTGTTTAAACCAGTTTGTTTTACGTCATGTATATTTTCATTTTAGTCTCAAAATATTTTGTATATTTTATTCAGTGTTCTGTGAATGAAAATTTGAACTCATATATATATATATATATATATATATAATATATATATATATATATATATATATATATATATATATATATATATATATATATATATAATATATATATATATATAGCCATTTAATTCTTTATTCTTTTGTTTTATATCCATTTGAATATCATTATAAAAAAAATCCAAGAGGATTAATAAATCTATGTTGTACATATTTTATTAAACAAAGTTAAGTCGCATTAGTATTCGGTAAAAATCGTAAAATTGTTTTCTCATCTTAATTAAGTAAAATAATACAATGCATATTTTCTTACACAATTAAACATTTTGCTAATATGGATTTTACACCAAATTTACATTTTTTATATTTATTTTTTATTATCACACTGGCCGATTCCCACCAAGGCAGGGTGGCCCGAAAAAGAAAAACTTTCACCATCATTCACTCCATCACTGTCTTGCCAGAAGGGTGCTTTACACTACAGTTTTTAAATTGCAACATTAACACCCCTCCTTGGTAATAAAATTTATATTTGGTGTACATAGTTACACATTTTCTGAAAATCATAAGACCAACAGAAAGTGGTTTACATAATGTATTAACAAAGTGTTGACACACCATAAGTGGTTGACGGATGCTTATTAAGAATAACCTCTTATTTACTTGTAGGATTCTGTAGTATCTCTGAGCGACTGTATCGTAAAGATCAACTATGTATGTATACTCTTATTTATTAATGACATTTCTCCTGTCATTACATCTTTAATGTTCACAGTTATTGATTTCAACACTGCAGACTTCACATTTAACACTATATTTACTTATATATTGAAATGTTTTACTCACCTGTGTTAGGTAAGATGCTCTTTAAACTCTCGTGGGTCAACT
This sequence comes from Cherax quadricarinatus, assembly GCF_026875155.1. Classification (NCBI taxonomy): domain Eukaryota; kingdom Metazoa; phylum Arthropoda; class Malacostraca; order Decapoda; family Parastacidae; genus Cherax; species Cherax quadricarinatus. The sequence goes on along the minus strand of NW_026478940.1, from coordinate 33,061 downwards.
GTACAGTAAAATGCAATGAGACCCCATTCGCTCTACATGAATTCTTTTTTCTATAATCATTTTATCCTTCAAGAGTATTAGCTCACTAATGATTTCAACAGAGTTCTCCCTTTATATCTGCACTGCCCCTTTATATCTCCCTTTATATCTGCACTGCCCCTTTATATATCCCTTTATATCTGCACTGCCCCTTTATATCTGCGAAGTCTACATAACAAGCTGACGTTTCCTCTTCACTTTTGTATGCAAATCCCCACATTTCATACTGAATATGTAAGACTCGATATCACTGTACAGTAATATCACATCATCACTGAAATATGCATTTAAGGTCTTGTACAAAAACTGTTACAATTTCTTCTTAATCTCGAGAATATAGAAACCTAAGGAAAGAGGATAGTTTGCAAGTATTTTTTTTCCTTGTAGGAGTAAAGGACTATCTTGATTTAAATATGAAGCATCTTTCTAAAAAGGCTCCTTGGCTGCCTTACTGAACAGTTTTTGTTATCAGTAGTATATTTATAGATAAATTTATAAAAGATAATGTTAAGCAAAGATTTCCAATAAAAATATTTATTAGTTTAAATGTCTTACAAATAAGGCACCAAGTATTTGTTCTATGCTTAATGGTAGTTCTAACAAATTTTTCTTGTAAAACTAATTTCATTCGGACACTTGTACCTTGTTACTATATAAATAAAATAGAACTGGAGCAAATTCAAACTGTTTTGGGGAGCTGTCGCCCTCTCGATTTGAATATACCTTTACAATGTAAGGGAATATTTTTTTCTAAAATATTTTCGTGAGTAAAGAGGAAAGGATAGTCATTTACCTATCCACTATTTCATGTATATTATAACACAGATTCCAGTGCTCTTATATCTTTTGGACACGAGAAAATAACATCTATGAAGGCATCATTTTCCACGAAGTTTAACATACACATTTCCTTCTGAGAAACATGTTCCGTCGTAACAGATGCGTGTAAACTTACGAAACCTAAATACAGCATGTATGTACCTAATTCACCCTCAATATCTATGTGGTTTCATTAGCACATTATCTGCATTTATATATTGACGTACTACAGTAGTTAACTCTCCGCGCAAAAAATGTTTGATCAAATTATACATTTCACTTCATAAGAATGAATGGTAACCAATTCTACCCATGATTTTAACACGAAGACATCCCAGTTGAAGGAAGATAAAGATGTGTAGTTAACTCCATCCAGTCTATATATTTACTCCAGGTTTCTCGCTATAAACAAAACTGTTAAGAGTCCTATATTTGTTTTGAAATATTTCATCAGTTAATAGCCTTGAGTCTCACATTCTCCTAACTGCAACACTTTCACTGAGTCATTATAATTTTTCTATTAAAGAGCTACTCTTGAGGGGGCAGCTCCGGCTCCTCTAATCTATGTAATACTAACAGAGGATCTGTATTACTTTAGAAAGTAAGAGCGTGGCAGACATGGTCATAACACTGAGAATTAAATATTTATTTTCAAAGATTTACCTGTCTTGATATGTTGTTCTGCCAAATTGGATAAGGAATCATTTAATAAAACTAATGGATACCAGTGTTTATCTTTTTCTACCTCCGCTTATAAAATTTGTCACTTGTCTCAAATGGATAGCAAGGTATTTCTTCAAAGGCCTTGAAAATAATACCCAAATCGCACGAAATATTACGGCAAAGCATCATCATAGTCTCACTCTTATGTGCACAATGCACACTACAACAGAAACAATAGACATCTGAATAAGTGTTATTGTGCCTAGTGTGATCAAGGTGCCTGTATTTCGACGATAAATTATATAATGTTTTACCAAACAAGTCACACTGTTTCTGTGCACCAAATTCTGCCTAATCCAGAGGAGTCAAAATTATTGCATAATACTTTCCTAATAAACATTCACTTTCATTATAAAGCGTTTTACAGGGTCCTCGCCCTTATACGTACCTTTACAAATTACTTCTCATCTATATCCTTTGAAGTAATGTAAGCACACTGAAACGCTCACGCTTTACTTCCTAATTTCACTGTGGTATTTTTATATATTTGCCATTATGAAAACAAAAGTGCGATCATCAGGGAATCGAACCCGGAACATTTAGCCTGGCTCATGACAACCAAGCTAACCTACAAACGTCTTAACCCACTTGATCACCATGTTACAAACATCAGACACCCTGTGAGTACACTCCTGAGGAGAGCACATTCGTGGCTGGTGATACTACAGGAGTAATTTGTTTCTACACACGTTTGGAATGCACAGATTAGATTCACGGCTAGTCGCAGTATTGTTAGTTGCTTCAAACAATATATATATATATATATATATATATATATATAATATATATATATATATATATATAATATATATATATATATATATATATATATAATATATATAATAAGATCACAGTAAACAGGTGATTTCAGAATATGCAAAACAACCACTGTGAAAAAATAGAGAAATTCCAAGCGTTTCGTGACTACTCACATTATCAAGGAACAATGAAAGTAATGCATCAAAGGAAGGCATATAAAGGGTCTAGCCCACACCTCACTATCACATCCCACAACAAAGCAACACCTGACGCGTGACTCATAAGAAAGGGAACACTGCAGCAGGCCCGCTGGCCCTACTAGGCAGGTCCATCGCACAATCCACCAACAAATTATCCTCCCCAAGAATTAAGAATTTTAAAATTTATTATTTGTCCAATGTATTATTAAATTCTTCCCAAATTCTATTAATTATAAATGGATCTAATTTATATAAACCAAAGGAAATATTCATGTTATTGTCAAAACTGCTTTTTATGAAACAAGATTCAATTATATTCATGTCGACCATGAACTTGCTTGATACAACTTTCTCAACTTTTTGAAAATCAATTGGATGGTTAAAATCTCTCCCATGAATAAACAGAGCATTGGAATCTTGTCCAGTTCTAATGCTATATTTATGTTGTTTTAATCTTAGTTCGAGACTTTTACCAGTTTGACCGTAATAAACTTTATCGCAAATTTTACAAGGAATCTTATAGACACATCCGTCGACATTTTGGGAGGAATTCTTTATCAAAAGTTTTTTTTTACTGTATCAAGATTTTTAAATACAGCTTTGATATTAAAAGTCTTAAGAAGAGAAGGCATATCAACCAAGTTTTCATGGTAAGGGAGAACCAACATATTTTTAGTTGAATAAGGCTGGTTGTCCCTTTTTGGATTGTAAAAAGTATTTCTAGCAATTTTAAAAGATTTATCAATTACGTTTCTTGGGTTTTAAAATCATTCCTATTCAAAAATTTTTGGTTTTTCCCTATCTATAATTGGACTAAAAATACTTAAAGCTCTCGAAAACATTGATAGCAAAGAAAATATATACAGTGACCCCGCAAAAACGTTCCCTCCGAATGCGACCAATTATGTAAGTGTATTTTGTAAATGCGTTTTTAGGTATGGTTTGGGGGTCTGAATGGACTAATTACTTCACAAAATTTTTATGGAACAAATTTGGTCAGTACGGCACCTGAACATACTTTGGAGTGAAAAAAAATCGTTAACCGGGGGGCCATGTATAATATATATATATATTAATATATAATTATTTTTTAAAATTATTTAAATAAAATTATAAATATATAATATATTATATTTATATATAAGAGTGATGAAGGTGGCTCAGTGGGTCTGCGGGCCCCGAGTGGCGGTTTCCTTTCCTGGCGGTTTGGTCTCTGCGGCAGTGGTTTCCCCCTGAAAAGGGCTGCGCTGAGTGGCTCCTTTTCACACCCAAATGCTAATGACCTTTTAACCCCGCCCACGACCCCCACCCATGGGCCCCACCCCGACCCCCACCCACGACCCCCCCCCACGACCCCCGACCCCACCCCCCCCCCCGTTGCGCCGCCCACCGCCCGCCCGCCCCCTCGCCCCCGCCCGTCGCGCCCCCCCGCGCTTTGCGTGCCTTCTGCAGCGTCGTTCATCGCCCCCCCGCCCCAAAATTTTTTCCCCATTTTTTCGATTTTTTTTTAATTTTTTTGGTCTCCTCGAATCAAGTTTTTTGGGTTCCCCTCCCACTTTCCCCCCACCCCCAAAAATTTTTTGAATTTTTTTTTTTGAATACAAAACTCCATCTCCTTGGGGCAAATTTTTTTCGTATCAAAAATTACAAAAATTTCCCCCCCCTCCACTTTCCCTCTATCCCAAGTATTTCTCCTCCATCCCTGGGTCAAATTTTTGGATTCTCCCCTGGGTATAAGTATTCAAAGAACTCCCACTTGCATCCCCAAATTTTTTTTCTCTCGATATAAAAAGACTCTATTCCCTTGAATCAAGGTTTTCTCGTAATACAAAGACCCCAAATTCCTCGGATAAAATTTTTCTCGAACAAAGTCCCTCCCCTTGGATCATTTTTTTCTCGATAAACAATCCCCCCAATTCCTCGGACAATTTTTTCTCGAAACAAAACTCCTTCCCTGGGATCGAGTTTTTGGATTCCCCCCCCTCTGGGGGAAGCATTCAAAACTTGACTCCCACTTTCACCCCCCAACCCCAATTTTTTTTCTCGATAATTAAAAAAGACTCCCACTCCTCGGATCAATTTTTTCTCGATATCAAAGACTCCATCCCCGGATCAATTTTTTGGGTACCCCTCCTTCCCCCCAAAAAATTTCTCCCCATCTCCTTGGATAAAATTTTTCCGATAATACAAAGACTTCAATTCAGGGGATAAAGGTTTTTTCGATTAATACCAAGTCTCCACTCCCGGATCAAGTTTTTTGGTTTCCCCCCCTCGGGGTATTGAATTCAAAAGAACTCCCCTTCCCCCCCCAAATATTCCTGCTTACTTCCTCGGATAGTTTTTTCTCGATAATACAAGACTCCACCCCTTGGATAATTTTTTGGACCCCCCTATGGGGGTTTCGAACTTTTGTGCCCCCTGGGATCAATTTTTTTTTTCTCGATAATAAAAAAAGACTCCATCTCCTCGGATCAAGTTTTTGGTTCCCCCCTTCAGGGTAAGCAAAAAATGAACTCCTCCTTTGGGGCATGGATTTTCCTTTACTACAGGTCTAAAAAAGTGTGACCCACCCCCACTGTGTTTACTCGGCAGTCAGTGAGTCACGTGATGACCTCCCCAATACGGGCGAATCTTGTGCTTCCCCTAGCAGTGACGTCACGCGATGCCCCCACACACACAGGCTGAATTTGTCAAAATTCCCCCACACATTTCAACAACATGGGAAACATTTTCATTTTAACCCGGGGATAACCCAATTTTTTTAAATTTTTTTCGTTAAACCCCACATCAACCCAAAATTTTCTTTACAAATACAACACAAGTCTGCATTTTCTCGTTTTTAATATTTCGCTCGGTCACCCCCCACGAAGTAACTTTTTTCTCTCTCCTTCTCCCCCCCCTCCAAACCCCACCTCCACCAACATCACAATTTTCATCATAACCCCCCAATTTTCTTTTTTTAAAAAACTATTTCATCGAAAAAGTCACCACAAATTTAAAAACCACTTTTCGTTAAATTCATAGTCACAATTTTACATATTACGAAGTTAATACGCACACCACCCCCTTTATTTTTGAACCCCCTTAAAAAACACTCATAAATCTTTTGAATACTCACAAAAATCCTTTTGACATTTCCAAACAACATTGAAACATTTCCCAAGACAACATTTTGAGTACCCCCAAAATACACAATTAAATTTACTCTAAAACCCCACTGAATACAGTCAAAACACACTAAATCCCCTAACTAAGTAAAAACCAAGACTAACCCCAAATTTTCACAAAAATCCCCCTCAAATCACTAAACCCAAAACGACCCCACTCACCTCCAAACTAAGAATTAAAAGAGTGAAAAAACATGAACACAATCCAAAAAACACAACACTATAACCCCCATTTTTTTTTCGTTTTAACTAATTTATCAAAAAAGTCCAACAAGCCATTTAAAAACTTTTTTCGGTATCTCTAGTTCGGGAACAACACCCCCAACCCACAACACCCACAACCCCTTTTTTTTTTGTTTTAAAAAAATTTTATCAGAAAAACACAACAATACCCACAACCCATACCCCCCCCAATTTTTTTTGATTTATCTAATTTCATCAGAAAAAGTCAAACAAAACCACAACCCCCACATCACCCCCCCCCCCCATTTTTTTTTGTTTTATCTAATTTTAAGAAAGTCCCAACAACCCCCAAAATTATAAACCCCTTTTCAGCATCTCTAGTTCGACAACAACACCCCCAACCCCCCAACACCCCCATCCCCAAGACCAACATCCCCATCACCAAACCCCCACAACAACTACCCAGTACTTATAACTTTTTCGGTATCTCTATTCGACAACAACACCCAATCCCCCCAAAACCCCCACAACCCACATCACCTCAACCCACAATTTTTTTCTCTTTTAACCATTTCATCAGAAAAACTCACAAAATACCCACAACCCAATCACCATCAACCCACAATTTTTTCTGTTTTAAATAATTAGTCACAACAACAAACCCCCTTATAACATCTTTTCGATATTTTTTAGTTCGCAAAAACACCCCCAACCCACATCACCACACCCCACAACACCCCCAACCCCAAATTTTTCTCGTTTTTAAATAATTTTTTCAGAAAAAGTCACAAAAAACCCACTTATAACTTTTTCGATATCCAAATTTGACAAAACCCCACAAACCCCCAACCACACACCCCACAAAACCCACAACCCACAACACCCCCCAACCCCCACAACCCACAACACCCCCCAAACCCACAAAACCCACAACACTTACCAATTTATTCACAATTTTTCCTCTTTCGATACAAATTTTTCCCCTTCTTTTAATTGAACTTAAAAAGTAATACACATTCCTCCCTCTTTTTTAAAATTTTTTTAAAAAAATCCCTCCAATATCTCCTTGATCCACCCTAAAATTGTTAATAATCACAACAATAATCATCTCACTACCCAATACTGCGACATGTTTCACACCCTCCATTTTTCCAGGCATCATAACTTTTCCTTCTATAATTTCCTTTAAAATTTACACATTACCTTTTTTTCAGTAAATCCCCCCTCCCTCCATATTTTATTAAATTTTAATACAACCCTCCCCAAACCCCCCTCCACCACCCCTTTTTCACACCCCCTCACCCCTTTCCCACAAAACCCTTTAGAACAAAAAAACAAAAATACATTTCAAAATCCACAAAAAGCATCTCATCCCATCTCAAATCCCACAAAATCACTGTATCCAAGTATTCCAAAAAAACAGACCACCTAACACACACACACACACACACACACACACACACACACACACACAACACACACACACACACACCACACGCAAAAATGTCCTACGAGGAGAGGTTAAAGGGAAAACGACCTGACACATGGAGGACAGGAGAGTAGGGGGGGCATGATAACGACTACAAAATACTGAGAGGAAGGAAATTTACAAGGTGGGCAAAGACAGGATGTTCCAGAGATTGGACACTAAAAAGGGGGGCACAGTTGGAAACTGAAACAAAATGAAAACACAGGGATGTTAGGAAGTTTTCTTTTGCCCCGAGTAGTCAGTAAAGGGTGTTTGGGAACGTGTAGTGGGGGCGGGTCCATACTAGCTTTAAGCAGGGTATGATAAAGCTCACGGTCAGGGAGAGTGACCTGTACGATCGTGAAAAGGGGGGCCGGAGCTCGGGTCGACCCCCGCAACCTCAAAAGGGGAGTACAATGGGGGTACACACAAACACCACACACCACACACACACCACACACCAACACCTAACTTTTCTTTGACCCTCAAAACACCTCATAATCATTTGGTCCCCTTTGCTCAATTCCTTAAGAAATATTTCACTCCCACAACCTTTATCTCTCACTACAGAACAAAACCCAAGTTATTTGAACATCCCTAAATCATTTGAATACTCACATAAAACCCCTTTTAAATTTCAACAACACTAACACTTCCAAAAAATCATTTTGAATACTCCCAAAAAAGATTTATTTATTCTAATTTATCTCCTTAACATTTCATTTAATGAAATTTCAATCTCCCCTTTCTACTCCCTCATCTCCCAAATTTTCAACATTATACAAAAAAATAACTCATTTCACTTATGCATAGACATTTTCAAAACAAACAAACACACCACACAACCCCCACTTTCTTTGTACAACACCAAAAAAATCAACAAACCCTTTGAATATTTTCCCAAAAAACCCCGAAATACTATCAAAACAGCACCCATTACTGCCCAAAAAACACTAAAAAACACCCTTGGTGGTGTTGATCTTAGTTTCTGGTGTTTTTTTTGTTGTTTGGGCAGTAATCGGGGCTTTTTGTAGTATTTAGTGGGGTTTTGGGAGTATTCAAAGGGTTGATGTGTTTTTTTTGGGTTTTACAAAGTAAAATGTGGTGTGTGTGGGTGTGTTTTTTTGTTAGTTTTGGTTTTAAAAAGTCTATGTCAAGTGTTGAGTTAGTTTTTGTGTAAGTTGTAAAGTCTGGAGACAAAAGTAGTATGGTGGATAGTTGAATTTCAGTTTAAAGAATGTGTAAGTGTAGATAATTAGAGAATAAATCTTTTTTGGGGTATTCAAAAAATTTTTTTTGGGGGGGGGGGAAATGCTTTTGTTGTTTGGAAGTTCTAAGGGGTTTAGTGATATTCAAATGATTTAGAGAGTGTTCGAAGTAATCTTGGGGTTGTTCTGTAGTGAGATGATAAAGGTTGTGGATGAGTGAATATTTCTTAAGAGATATTGAGCAAAGGTGGTCTCAAATGATGTATGAGAGTGTTTTGAAGGTGTTCAAAGTAAAGTTATGGTGTGTGTGTTGTGTTGTGGTGTGTGTGTGTGTGTGTGTGGTGTGTGTGTGTGTGTGTGTGTGTTGTGGTGTGTGTGTGTGTGTGTGTGTGTGTGTGGTGTGTGTTTGTGTGTGTGTGTGTGTGTGTGTGTGGTGTGTGTGTGTGTGTTGTGTGTGTTTTGTGTGTAGTGTGTGTGTGTGTGTGTTTGTGTGTGTGTGTGTGTGTGGGTGTGTGTGTGTTAAGTGGTCATAGAGTTTTGTGAATATCTTGGATACAGTGTTTTAGTGGATTTGAGGTGGGGGGATGAGATGCATTTGTGGATGTGAAATGTGATTTTTGTGTTTGTTTTGAAGAGGTGTGTTGGGAGACTGGTGAGTGGATGTGAAGAAATGTGGGTGAGATGGAGAGGGGTTTGGGGAGGGTTGTATTAGAAATTTAATGAAATATGGAGTGGGGGGATTTTACTGAAAATAAAGGTAATGTGTGAATATTTTAAAAGAAATTATAGAAGTGAAAAGTTATGATGCATTGGAAAAGAATGGAGGGTGTAGAAACATGTCGCAGTAGTTGGGTAGTGAGATGATTAGTTGTTGCGAGTATATTATCAATTTATGTGGATACAAGGAGATGAGTGTGGAGAGGATTTTATTAGAATTTTAATAATGTAGGGAGGAATGTGTATTACATTTTAAGATTCAATTAAAAGAAGAAGAAAAATTTGTATCGAAAGACGATAAATTGTGAATAAATTGGCAAGTGTTGTGGGTTTGGGGGGGTGTTGTGGGTTGTTGTTTTGTTGGGTGTTGTGGGTTTGTTGTTTTTGGGTGTTGTGGGGGTTGTGGGTTTGTGGGTGGTTGTTTTTGGGGTGTTGTGGGTTGTGGGTTTTTGTGGGGGTGTTTGGGTGTTGTGGGTGTTTGTGGGTGTTGTTGTCGAACTAGAGATATCGAAAAGATGTTATAAGTGGGGTTGTTGTTGTGACTTTTTCTGATAAAATTAGTTAAAACGAGAAAAAAATTGTGGGTTGTGGGTTGTGGTGTTGTGGGGGTGTGGGTGATGTGGGTTGTGGGTTTGTTGTCGAACTAGAGATATCCCAAAAGTGTTATAAGTGGGGTTGTTGTTGACTTTTTCTGATGAAATTAGTTGTTAAACGAGAAAAAAAATTGTTTGGGTTGATGGTGATGTGGGTTGTGGGGGTTGTGGGATGTGGGTGTTGTTGTCGAACTAGAGGTACCGAAAAAGTGGTTATAAGTTGTGGGTAGTTGTTGTGGGGGTGTGGGTGATGTGGGATGTGGGTGTTGTGGGATGTGGGTGTTGTGGGTTGTGGGTGTTGTTGTCGAACTAGAGATGCTGAAAAGTGGTTATAAGTTGTGGGTTGTTGTGACTTTCTGATGAAATTAGATAAAACGAGAAAAAATTGTGGGGTGTGGGTGATGTGGGTTGTGGGTATTGTTGTGACTTTTTCTGATGAAATTAGTTAAAACGAGAAAAAATTGTGGGTTGTGGGTGTTGTGGGTTGTGGGTGTTGTTGCCGAACTAGAGATACCGAAAAAGAGATTTTATAAGTGGGTTGTTGTGACTTTTTCTGATGAAATTAGTTAAAACGAGAAAAAAATTGTGGGTTGTGAGTGTTCGTGTGTGTTTGGATTGTGTTCATGTTTTTTGCGTTCATGTTATATCTTAGTTGGAGGTGAGTGGGATCGTCTTGGTTATAGTGATTTGAGGGGATTTGTGTGAAAATTGGTGTTAGTCTGTGATGTTGATCTTAGTTTATGGTGATTTTGGTGGTGTTTTGACTGTATTCAGTGGTGTTTTAGTAGTATTCAATGGTGTATTTGGGAGTACTCAAAATGTTGTCTTGGAAGTGTTTTCAGTGTTGTTTGGAAATGTTCAAAGGTATTTTTTGTGAGTATCCAATGATTTATGAGAGTGTTTTGAAGGTGTTCAAAGTAAAGTGAGGTGTGTGTGCGTATTAACTTCGTAATATGTAAAATTGTGACTAGTGAATTAATCGAAAAGTGGTTATAAGTGTTTTTGGTGACTTTTTCTGATGAAATAGTTAAAAACGAGAAAAATTGGGAGTTATGAGTGAAAATTGTGAGGTGTTGGTGGGAGTGTGAGGGTTCGGGAGGGTGGGGAGGAGGAGAGAGAGAAGGTTACTTCGTGGGGAGTGACCTGAGATGAAATAGTTAAAACGAGAAAAATGTCTAGACTTGTGTTGTATTTTGTAAAGAAATTGTGGATTTTTGTGGTATTAACGAAAAAAATGTGAAATTATTTGGGTTATCCTGGGTTAAGAGTGAAAATGTTTTCCTTATGTGGTATATGAAATGTGTAGGGGAAGTCGACAAGATTCAGCCTGTGTGTGTGAGGTCATCACGTGACGTCACTGACCGCCGAGTAAACACAGGTGGGGTAATGTCACACTTGTTTAGACCTGTAGTAAGAGAAAGTACCATGCCCCATAGGAGGAGTTCATTTGAATGCTTACCCCCCGAGGGGAGAATCCAAAAACTCGATCCGAGGAGATGGAGTCTTGGTATTATCGAGAAAAACTTTGATCCAAGGAGATGGAGGAGAAAAGCTTGATCCAAGGAGATGGAGGCTTTGTATTATCGAGAAAACCTTAATCCAAGGAGATGGAGACTTTGTATTATCGAGAAAATCTTGATCCAAGGAGATGGAGGAGAAATACTTGGGATGCAAGTGGGAGTCCATTTTTGAATGCTTACCCCCGGAGGGGGGAATCCAAAAACTCGATCCGAGGAGATGGAGTCTTGGTATTATCGAGAAAAAAACTTGATCCGAGGAGATGGAGACTTTGATTTCGAGAAAAATTTGATCCGAGGAATTGGAGTCGGGGGGGCGGGGGGCGGGGGGCGGGGGGGCGGCGGGGGGTGCGGGGAGGGGGTCGTGGGGGCGCGGGGGCTCGGGCGTGGGGGTCGTGGGTGGGGGGCGTTGGTGGGGGTCGTGGGGGGATCATGGGTGGGGGTCGTGGTGGGGTCATGGGTGGGGGTCGTGGGCGGGGTTAAAGTCATTAGCAAATAGGTGTGAAAAAGGTCATTAACATATAGGTGTGAAAGGGAGCCACTCAGCCGCAGCCCTTTTCAGGAGGAAGCCACTCTGCCGCAGAGACCGCTCAGGAAAAGGAAGCCACTCTGCCGCATGAGCCACTGAGCTGCCTTCATCACTACTTATATATATATATATATATATATATATATATATATATATATATATATTATATATATATATATATATATATATATATATATATATATATATATATATATATATATATATATATATATATAGGTAGTAGGTTGGTAGACAGTAACCACCCAGGGAAGTACTACCGTCCTGCCAGATGACTGTGAAACAGAAACCTGTAACTGTTTTGCATGATGGTAGGATTGCTGTTTTCTTTTTCTGTCTCATAAACACGCTAGATAACAGGGATATCTTGCTACTCCAACTTACACTTTGGTCACACTTCACAGACACGCACATGCATATATATGTACATACATCTAGGTTTTTCTCCTTTTTCTAAATAGCTCTTGTTGTTTTTTATTTCTTCTATTGTCCATGGGGAAGTGGAAAAGAATCTTTCCTCCGTAAGCCATGCGTGTCGTATGAGGCGACTAAAATGCCGGGAGCAATGGGCTAGTAACCCCTTCTCCTGTAGACATTTACTAAAAAAGAGAAGAAGAAGAACTTTATAAAACTGGGATGCTTAAATGTGCGTGGATGTAGTGCGGATGACAAGAAACAGATGATTGCTGATGTTATGAATGAAAAGAAGTTGGATGTCCTGGCCCTAAGCGAAACAAAGCTGAAGGGGGTAGGGGAGTTTCAGTGGGGGGAAATAAATGGGATTAAATCTGGAGTATCTGAGAGAGTTAGAGCAAAGGAAGGGGTAGCAGTAATGTTGAATGATCAGTTATGGAAGGAGAAAAGAGAATATGAATGTGTAAATTCAAGAATTATGTGGATTAAAGTAAAGGTTGGATGCGAGAAGTGGGTCATAATAAGCGTATATGCACCTGGAGAAGAGAGGAATGCAGAGGAGAGAGAGAGACTTTGGGAGATGTTAAGTGAATGTATAGGAGCCTTTGAACCAAGTGAGAGAGTAATTGTGGTAGGGGACCTGAATGCTAAAGTAGGAGAAACTTTTAGAGAGGGTGTGGTAGGTAAGTTTGGGGTGCCAGTGTGTAAATGATAATGGGAGCCCTTTTGATTGCACTTTGTATAGAAAGGGGTTTAGTTATAGGTAATACATATTTTAAGAAAAAGAGGATAAATAAGTATACAAGATATGATGTAGGGCGAAATGACAGTAGTTTGTTGGATTATGTGTTGGTAGATAAAAGACTGTTGAGTAGACTTCAGGATGTACATGTTTATAGAGGGGCCACAGATATATCAGATCACTTTCTAGTTGTAGCTACACTGAGAGTAAAAGGTAGATGGGATACAAGGAGAATAGAAGTATCAGGGAAGAGAGAGGTGAAGGTTTATAAACTAAAAGAGGAGGCAGTTAGGGTAAGATATAAACAGCTATTGGAGGATAGATGGGCTAATGAGAGCATAGGCAATGGGGTCGAAGAGGTATGGGGTAGGTTTAAAAAATGTAGTGTTAGAGTGTTCAGCAGAAGTTTGTGGTTACAGGAAAGTGGGTGCGGGAGGGAAGAGGAGCGATTGGTGGAATTATGATGTTAAAGAGAGTAGTAAGGGAGAAAAAGTTAGCATATGATAAGTTTTTCAAAGTGAAGTGATTTCAAGGAGGGAAGAGTATATGGAGAAAAAGGGGTGAGAGGAATAAACTCCGAGTGTTTCCTGTTTGCAGATGACGTGAAGTTGATGAGAAGAGTTCATTCGATCGAAGACCAGGCAGAAATACAAAGGATCTGACAGCTGCAGACCTGGTCCAGCAACATGCTCCTGGAGTTCAAATCCCACCAAGTGCAAAGTCATGAAGAATGGAGGGGAGGGCCAAAGAAGACCGCAGACGGAGACAGTTAGGGGCCAGGACACCAAACATCACTCAATGAAAAAGATCTTGGGGTGAGATAACACTCAGGCACATCTCCTTGAACTCACATCAACCAATAACTGCTGCAGCAATATGGGCGCCTGGCAAACCTCAGAAACATGCATTCCGACATCTTAATAAGGAATCGTTAAGGACCCTGTACATCCTGTACGTTAGGCCCATATTGGAGTATGCGCACCTTTTGGATCCCACGACCTAGCCAAGCACGAAAAGAAAACTAGAAAAAGTGCAAAGGTTTGCAACAAGAACTAGTCCCAGAGTTAAGAGTATGTCCTATGAGGAAGGTTAAGGAAATAACCTGACGACACCTGGAGGACAGGAAGATAGGGGGGACATGATAACGACTTACAAAATACTGCGAAGGAATTGACAAGGTGGGACAAAGATTAGGTAATGTACCTGAGACTGGACACAGCAACACGGGACAACAGTTGGAAGCTGAAGACCACAGATGACTCAAAGGGAGTTAGGAAAGTAATTCTTCACCACAAGAAGTCATTAAGTGGAATAGTTTGAAGCGATTAGTGAGGGCAGGATCCATACATAGCTTAAGCAGAGTACGATAAAGCTCATGGATCAGGAGAGTGACCTAGTAGCGACCATGAAGAGGGCGGTGCCAGGAGCTTGGACTCGACCCCTGCAACCTCAACTAGGGATATACAACAAAGTGAGTAGCACACACACACACACACAAACACTCACGACAACACACCACACACACACACACAAACACACACACACACACACACACACAGACACACACACACACACATCATAACTATAGTATTTATTTTTCTTAGAAGAAATTTTTTTTTGTATATTTTTCCAGTATGGTTTGTTCTGCCTTTTGAATAGCACGAGTGGGGAGTCCCATGAAAAGGAAAATCTGTGCCAAACTCACATGCTTTCCTCCCACGTATTCATTTACTTCCTCTCTTAATGTCGACTTTAATCAGAATTTCTTTCCAGCTTTTCCTCCTGCCGAATTCGGGGATCTTAGAACTGGGAGTGAGAGCCCAGGGATCTGAGACTTGGTGGTCTGTGATGTGGTGGATCTGAGACTGAGGGGTCTGAGCCTGAGGATCTCAGACCTGGGAGTATTCAGTGATCAACGAGATTCAGCGTCGTCACTGGGTTATTAAAATTATTTATAAAGCGTTCTAGTGCTCCATCTTATGTTAGCCTTAGATAGATGATGCAACGAGGATAGATTGGTTCATGTGTTGTTACATCCTTTGGAGGAACCAGGAGTCGGGTATCGTAGTGTGGTAGGCGTACTGTATTCTGGGGCGGATCTGAAATCAAAGACTCCATCTCCTCGGACGAGTTGTTTGGATCCCCCCTCTGGGGGTAAGCATTCAAAAATCTTGAAACTCCCACTTTCACCCCCAATCCCAATTTTTTCTCGATATTACAAAGACTTTCCTATCTCCTCGGATCAATTTGTTTTCTCGATATCAAAGACTCCATCTCCTTGGATCAAGTTTTTGGTACCCCTCCTTCCCCCCAAAATTTCCTCCTCCATCTCCTGGGGATCAAAGTTTCTCGATAATACTAAGACTTCATTCATGGATCAAGGTTTTTTTCGCGATAATACCAATCTCCATCTCCTCGATCAAGTTTTTGGATTCCCCCCTCTGGGTATAACATTCAAAATGAACTCCCCCACTTCCACCCCAAAATAATTCCTGCCTACTTCCTCGGATCAAGATATTATTCTCGATAATACAAAGATCTCCGATCTCCTTGGAGTCAAATTTTTATTGATTCCCCCCTATGGGGGTTGTGCGAACTTCTTGGCTCAGTCCTCCTCAAGTTTTTTTTCCTGATAATACAAAGAATGCCATCTCCCTCGGATCAATTTTTTGGATTCCCCTCTCAGGTAAGCATTTCAAATGAACTCCGTCTCTATGGGGCATGGTCTGTATCTCTTACAACAGGTTCTAAACAAGTGTTACAACAACCACCCCACCTGTTTACTCGGCAGACCAGTGACGTCACGTGATTAGACCTCACACATACAGGCTGAATCTTGTCGACTCTTCCCCCTATGTCAGTGTGGACGTCACGCGATGACCCCACACACTCAGGCTGAATCATGGTCGACTTCCCCCCTACACATTTCATATACACATAGGGAAAACATTTTCACTCTTAACCCCAGGATAAAACCAAATTAATTACACAGTATTTTTTTTCGTATATTCACCCACATCATCCAACAATTTCTTTACAAAATACAACACAAGTCTAGACATTTTTTCCTCGTTAACTATTTCGACTCAGTCACTGCCCCACCGAAGTAACTTTTCTCTCTCTCCTCTCCCCACCCCCCAACCCTCACACTCCCTACCCTAACCAACGCCTCACCAATTTTCACATTCCAAAACCCCCATTTTTCTCGTTTTAACTATTCATCAGAAAAAGTCCACCACAACACTTATAAACCAACTTTTCGATTAATTCACTAGTCACAATTTTACATATTACAAAGTTAATAACGCACACACCTCACTTTACTTTGAACACCTTCAAAACACTTCATAAATCATTTGAATACTCACAAAAATACCTTTGAACTTTCCAACAAACATTGAAACACTTACCAAGTACAACATTTTGAGACTCCCAAATACCAAATTGAATACTACTAAACACCACTGAATACAGTCGGGGGGGGGGGGGGTCGATATTTTCTGTGGTTGTAGACTCGAAGGTGTCAACTACGAGTCAAGGGTACACAATCCGGACCAAGCGTTGTAGGAAACCAATACCTATGGGTGTTACAAGGTTAACCTCTTCCATGCTGGTCTACTAGACAGGGATACCTGCACAGTATGGAAAGGCCCAAACCGGAAGTTCCTCTCATCCGTGGAAAGCCTAAACCGAAGTTTCATGCTCTGTAAAAAGTATACTACATATAAAATAATATATATAATATATATTAATATATTATATATTAAAAAGGGATAGAAATTTTCACGGATGAAACACTTACAACGGTTAGACCCCAGCATAAAAGAGAGCAAGACAATACCTGCTGTGATGCATAAAATCGGGCATTAGGGCCGTGCGGGTATCAACAGCTTAGCAGATCTGTACGGTTAACAGTTTTGAAAACACAATGCGGTGATAGCATATACGGTTCTGTGACATATAACCTCTTGTCGTCACGACTTCATCACAATGTTTATTCCTTGAGTTGATAAAAACAACGAGGGAATTATTTTGACCTATGCTTTGTCATTCCTGGCTTATTGTGACTAAATTAA
The DNA here is from genome assembly GCF_026875155.1 of Cherax quadricarinatus. Taxonomy (NCBI): domain Eukaryota; kingdom Metazoa; phylum Arthropoda; class Malacostraca; order Decapoda; family Parastacidae; genus Cherax; species Cherax quadricarinatus. Next base: position 15,889 of record NW_026478940.1, on the reverse strand, counting down.
ATTTTTTTTTTGTGTGTGTGTATTTGTTTTACTTTCATGGTTTTAATTTTAACAAGCAATATTAAATTTGAACTAAATTGAACAAGACACCGTAAATAATATTATTTTAACTTTTGACTTTACGTGTAATCACGTTGTTTGGTTGGTCATTAACCTTAAGGTAGACAAATAATGATTATTCCACAAAATGTACTGTCTAAATGAAAGAGTTGTATTATTTGGTCCTCTTCCATGTGGGAGAGAAGGGTAGGGTGGTTGCCATGAGGGCTGGTGAACTGACTTATTCAAGCAATATTTGGACTATCCATTTATACCTCGGATACAAACCTGATTACCCCCAGGCTGAACTCGACGAGTACCTTCAGAGCAATGTTCTCGCAAGATAGAGCTCATACATGAACTACACATTAAAGTGAGCTCAGTTGCCTTCTTATTGATGGACTGATAAAAGAATAATAAATGTAACCACAGGGCTTCATATTATGTATAACCATCACGTCAGATGACAAATGCATAAGGTCTTCCGGCTGTGGAATACATCCGCCAGTCATCATTTTGACCAAAGCACCGACAGAATCCACTGAACAACCCAGCAAGCGCCCCTGCCCCACACACGATACAGGTCTCTACCTCCACACACCATACAGCCCCACTCATACCCCCATCCCGCATACCACCCCCCCAACCCCCCCCCCCTTGAGACTAATGTCGCTAAACTAACAGTTACAAGTTCTATAATCTAATAGGGGACCCTAGATAACACCGCACTATAATGAATGACTTTATAAAACGGAGACAAATCATCAATAGTAACGATCCACGTCGATAGGAAACACTTAAAGCTTTGTTTCCTGACAAATCCGAATTTTCAACTTAGTCTCGCCTTAGTGTTCATAACATTTTAATAATCGTTGAAAAAATTATCAAAAAAATTTTCAAGAATACCATCTCTAATTAAGCTCTGACCCTCTACAGGCAAAGCTGTATTCAGTATAGTTATTTTTCGTGACGCATTGCAGTGCATTGATTTCCTGTCGAGCTCAGCTTCTAAAACCAGCTTAGGCTTTTCGCTCTCCTCACAGTTTTCTTTTGACTAACGATATGACCTTAACGCCATATTAACCCCATCAGGCCCAACGAGAGCACTGATAACGACCCTCACCACGTATAGGTGATACATGTGCTAATAATGCTCATTGTGCTTTACACCGTAAGTTTAACGAAGAGATTAATAAAAATACCAAAGATAACAAATTTAGGCGTATACTGCTGGGTGTGGGTCACTTAGGAATGATGTCGTGACCAGGTAGCGATGCGAGTTGTTGCGTGGCTAGGTGTAATATGCTTTATCAAGTCATCGATAATTACTGATGAACTTAGGCAACAAACTAGACGAAGACGAGGTATTGCTCAGTGTGACAAGCATTGTCTGTGACAACGGGCTTACGTCTTTTTTATACAGCGGGGGGAAGGTTGGCAGTACAATAGTCATTGAAGGACTCCACTGATCAGCACCTTGTGCGTGTTCCCGTCTATAAACGTGTATCAACATAAATTCCTCACTAGAAAAGGACATTTAGGAATACCCTTTGAAAGACTGGAAATATAATCACCAATCAAATCAATGCACTGTTATGTAAGGGGATTGTAGATGTCAGCGTCCATAATCAATTTTCTGTGCCATTATTATGCTTCAAATGGTAACCTGTCAAAAAGCAAACGTGACTCTTCATAGTTAATTGGAAACTCTCTTCCAAAATTTCACAAGCATCAAAAGGACAATATATGGGACTGTATCACTGCAATAATACTGAAAAGATGAAACAATAATCTGGCTGAGAAATACTAATTATAGTATCATAATCTTTTCGTACTAACTCGAACCTACAAATTCATTGGGCAGGGGGGGGGGGTCTCGATATATAGCTCCTAGTATACCCTTCAGTTGCTTGTCAGATGACTATGTCTACTTGAATGACTTGGGGGGTGGTCCTTGCAGGAAGAATGATATTATAGCGGCTATGTTTGGATACAGGCGTATATACTGTATCGTTATGGGAGGGGGGTGATTTATATGCACGGGGTGTGAGTTGTTTGTGGGTAACGTGTGATTTAATTGTGTGTGAGAGTTGGGGGGAGTTTGGTGTTTGTGGGATGTATGAGTTTCATTTTGTGAATGTCATCATGTTATCAGCTGTGACGTGGAGTAAATACGTTTAGGTTTAGATGGGGTAAGTTTTAATAGGTTAAAGTAGGGATAATAAGAAAAAGGCAAGAGTATAAGAACAGTAGAGACTAAGAAGACGGAGACAAAATTAGAAAGGTCTCTATACATATGTGATAAAGTTTTGTAGTAGGAGATTATCAACAACGTAAACAATACTAGCAGTGTGGGAGAAAACTAGCCAGGTCTGGAGTAGGGCGGAAATGAAGATAATGATATTAATGCATTAATAACTATACCTTGCGATGTATCGGAAGTGCTCGGTTGTTGTACAATAGTTTGTATTAGGTAACAAGAACAAAGAAAGGATGTAATACATTAGAGAAAGGGAGACAGGGGGGTAGCATTAATAGTAAGGGAGGATTATAGGCAAATTAGTGACGGCGAGTGTGCGGAAACACTAGAGAACGACACTAGTTGTGGGGAGGCATAACAAGTGGTTGGGGAGTTTGGGGGGGGGCGCGCGGAGTTTGGATGACAGGATGAAGTCTAAGATGAGAGATATAGTGGGATTGGTGGACGATGGAAATGATGGAGCGGGCAGAGAGATAGAGGGATATAGGTAAATATGATATTGGATGCGGAGTGGAGTGTGGTTATGATCTTGGGCAGCGGGTGGGAAATAAGATGGGAGGTGGTAGATGATGTAGGGGGGGATAGTAGTTTTGGTCTTTTCTGAGATATAGAAGGGTGGGGAGGGTGGTGGTAGATGGTAAGTGGAAAGGAATGAGATATGTTTTTTGAAGAGGTTTGGGAGGTGGTTAGGTTGGGTTGTGTTAGGAAGTATTTTTATGTTTAGTATACAGATAATATAATTAATACATATAATTATTTTTATGATTATTGATAGGATAAAATTTATAGAAATTATATAACATTGCCATGTACAAATTGAAGAAAGTTGCACCTGCATATTCCAATATGCAACACATTAAACACACTACCGACAAAATGAAGATCCAGACACGAGCACAAATTAAAGCTTTTACGTGAACAGCGGGCGCTCTTTAAACCCAAACCCTGAATACGCTCTTCCTAAGCTGGAATATAGATGCAATAAAATCTGGTAGGCGCTGCCATGTCCCTTCACACCTTGTGGTATAACCTGCTGCTGAGACACGCTGAAAGAATAAGGTGATCAGGAGTTATTAATCCCCAAACCTCTTTTATTTCGTTAAAAATATATTCACAGTTTTGAAGCAGTAGCGTCGGCCCTCTTGCAAGACAATGATAGAGTGAGTAGATGAAAGTATTTCTTCTTTTTTGGGCCACCCTGCTCGGTGGACACAGCCGTTTTTGTTAATACATGATATATAAAATAAATCATGAAAAAGTTTCCGAGGGAACACTAACTTGGAGAGAAATATGAAATTCAATCACGAAGAAATAAAAATACACAGGAATAAGGTACATTATATTGACGTAGGTGACGGATACTTTATAACTAGGACTTAAGTAACTCTTCCTGGGGTTGAACCTGCTTGCCTTTCCCTTCCGCAGATGTAAACCTGCTTGCCTTCCCTCCCCAGATGTAACCTGCTTGCCTTCCTCCCCAGATGTAACCTGCTTGTCTTCCTTCCCCAAATTGTAACCTGCTTGCCTTCCCTCCCCCAGATTAACCTCTTGCCCTTCCCTTCCACAGATGTAACCTGCTTGCCTTCCCTTCCCCTTGAAATGTTACCTCTTGCCCTTCCCTTCCCCAAATGTAACCTGCTTGGCTTCCTTTCCGGCAATGTAACCTGCTTGCCTTCCCCTTCCTCACGAACCTGCTTGCCTTCCCTTCCCTTCCCCAGACTGAAAACTACTTTGCATTCCCTTTCCCTTCCCCAGTCAGAAACTACTTGCCTTCCTTTCCTGAAGACTGAACCTGCTTGCCTTCCATCCAAAGGTCAGACCTGACCTGTATAATTTAGGTTTGTGTGTGTTGTGTGTGTACCTTGATGCACCAATTTTACACTAATTTCTCAAGTCTCTGCACTAGTGCACCTAGATCCTCAAGGATCCCCGTAGTGTGTGCACCAGATTTGCACCCACCTTGCACTAGTTCAGGGTTCCGGAGTGTGTGCAACACCTTACACATTCAGAAAACAGAAAATTAACGTTTTCCCGTTACCCTCCTTGCCAGACGTATCGTAACCATTACATATTAATTTGCTTATGATTACTACACCTTTTTGGGAGGTTGTGTAATCTAACCCCAAATTTCAAAATGACAATGATCTGTAAATTTCCATTAACAGTTTATCATAAGGCCGACTCCAAGAGAAATTTATAATCTCAAAAAAAAAAAAAAAACATTCTATTATTTTTCGCCATAATATGGGAACAATTTCATCCTATAGGTTTCAAATTTTCAACGTTTTAGGTACTGTAATCAGTGAATGATTCAAGCAATTAGTAGTATATTTAAATGCTCCCTGGTCAGTTTTTATTTTAGGTTTCTCCCCGGTTTTTGTGTTTTCGTGTGATAACCTGAAAAAGCCTTTACTGCTTGGCTTTTAAACTTTCAACACAATTTGTCCTGCTTAGAAGAAAGTCATTATTGAAGTAGGTAAGGATTATTTTACGATATTATTTTTATTTTGACTATGCTTTTGTTTGAAACCTCTTTAATCCTTCACAGTCTGATGCATCTTTATGTGAAGGTAAATACGCTATTATTTTAGGCTGCTATAATGTAAATTTAACAATTTACTAACAATATAAATCACGGAACGGGTGGGGCCTTGAACCATGGCAAGTGGAGTTTTCTAAAACGTCACAGGCCTGTGAATTTTAGGTCTCCACTCCCCATGGGTTCAAACCTCACCCGTTCTGTGAAGTGTTTCCAATCGTATAATTACGATTTCGTGAGTCAATATACTTGGACCAGTAGAGTAATAACTGACGAGTTCTTTTTCTGGTCTCGTCTTAAAGCGTTCAGCGTTACTGTATTTTTACAAGGATTTACGTTTTATCCAGTGTGTTGTATAGTCTGAAGTTTACAAAATTCACATGATTTTTTTTTATGCTCCTACTCATGTGAACCACTATAAATTTGGGTGCTGATCTTAGGGGATCAATCTGTCAGTCCCTCTTCCTCTGTGGATTTGGAGGTTCGATTATGTGCTCTTGTGAGGTTGAACCGTTGAGGTAGGTACACCCTTTATCGGGAATCCACATCGACGAGATCAAGCTTCTGTTAATATATGCAATGGGGAAGCGCTAAACCATGGCGATTAAGTAGCGCCTGGTAAAATTGAATGGTCATCACGTATATTCAAGAGAGAGTAGCTCTAATCTTTTGGAACAAGAAACCCACAACGGATAGTATCTCTGAATTTTACTCCAGACCTCTGCAACACAATTGTCCTCCCAATGGGAGGGGAGATCTGTTAATTTACCATGTATTAAGGAAAGAAGGGTAAAACTTTCACCTTACGAAACAGACAGAGCAAATGCGATAGTAAATTATGGATATAGACAGATTAGAAGAAAAAAATGAACATGTTATTAGCAGACGGGGGAAATTACGTGTCCCCCTTAAGGTATAGAGTGCTAAGAAATTGCGCTGGACACTTCTTTAAGAAATCGCCTAGAAAATTGGAAAGCGGCAACTGTAGGTACCCATGGTGTGGGTGCCACAACTCCCACACCAGTAGCTACTGATCGTGGGTGCAACAACACCCACACCATAATTATTGCCGGTGGGTGCCACAACACCCACAACAATAGCTACTTGTCCCATGGGTACCACAACTCCCACACCAGTAACTACTGCCGTGGGTCCCACAATACCCACACCATTAAAGCTACTGTAGTGGGTGGCCACAACCCCCACACCAGCAGCTACGGTCGTGGGTGCCACACACCCAAACCAGTAACTACTGTGCCGAGGTCCACAACACCCACACCAGTATCTACTGTCGTGGGAACCACAACACCCATACCAGTAACTGCTGACTAGGGCGCTACAACACACACACCAGCAGCTGCTGCAAAGTTTCCTCCCACCCTTCACGTGTCCTGCAGGCTGTTGCAGGGAAAACGAGAAAGTTAAGAACAGTGAATAACAAACTTATCCCAAAACATGAACCCGGCAGTCCAAGGCAAAATGTCTCGCCCCTTCTCGCTATATACATATCTTTATAATTGTATACAATTCCGGTAAATTGATGAATAAGACCTTTTACGGCAATAAAGACAGTAAGTGGTTTTTCATGTCTTACCATTCCACAACATATAAGATGAGCGATCTGCTCTCGTGAAAACTTCTGTTGGCGAGTGAATTGGAAAAGCCTTACACATGCCTTACATGTGATATACCTCCTATTTTTCCAGCGCTGTGTGTACCCCCTACGGGAGGAACGCTTTCCAATTAGTATAATAAAAAAACAATTATTATTCTACATAAAAATAAAAATGGACAAATCCTTAACTAAGAACAGCATCAGTAATACTGCACCATTTAAATGTCCTGTCACTGTTTCAACTTGGAAGTCCCTTCAAAAAGGGTTGGATAGTTGCTGGTGATAAAGAAAATAATACCATGAATCAAGAAATGGATCTCCTTTAGTTCGCTCGATCAAATCGTTACTCCTTCATCACCGCCACTGTTAACAAATCCTCAAGTTTCATGGCCACCGCGGATTGAGGTGTTGTAGTTTAATGCTCTACTCCTTACAGCTTTATTGCTCTACTTCCTCTCTTGTAGTTGTGGGGTGGGCAACTAATGTTCAGATGAATTTTGCAAAATTGACTTTTATATTTACTGTATATTACATACACGGTTTTGTTGGAAGTTAATGCACGCTTGTGAGTTGAACTTCGTGCTCGGAAGTGTTGGATCTCATGCTCGGCTGTGTTGGAACTTCAGGCTCGGTTGTGTTTGGAACCTCATGCCTAAATTCTCACTAGTGAACCGCAGAGACCCATCCCGATGTCTGACTTTTATATGTTTCTCTATATGACTCGACGACCTTACATCCAGCTATTGACAACCTCCCTGTGACATGCATCACGTACCTGTCACATACCTCATATAACTTGTGACTTGCATCACATACCTGGTTACTTTCACATATTTGTGACTTCGTTTAAACATTATGTGACTAGTTTTGGGATTTCTTTACAACTATCGGAGGGGAACCACAGGCCAAGAGCCTTAGTTACTCCCTGACGTGAGAGGCAGTTACTGCCAGTGGTGTACGTAAATGTTGCGACATAGCTGCATCTCGAGTCCCAGCAGAAACGTATTTTATCCCACTTGAAAACATCACTGATGGATCCAAACGCGAACTGCTGGCAAACTTTCGCTTCTGTATAGATCACTCTCAGTTATATGTTGTTTCCGATGAAAGCAGCTGCAACGTTTTTTCTCACCAATTTCAGCACAAGTCGATGCTCACTGACCTTCATAAACTATTACCTTCATAAGTAGCCCACTGGACTGGCGGGAGAGACACCGTTATGTAGTATTCCGGTCAATTCTCCACGAGTTTGTTGTTTCCACCGTGTTCTGACGCAATCTCTCCTAAGAAGCCGTTGTTATTTTTCCTGTTAATATTGAAACATCTTTCTGAGTGACCATGTTTCTGGTAGTATTATCTAAAGCACATGCAATCTTTAAAGCAACACTGCTTATGTTTTGTTCTGTTATAGCTGTAAAGTTGGATATAATTTGGGTACACCATACCTAATCTCTAAGGAGTGGAAAGAGAGTAACGGTGTATATGTAAAAGATATACTGTAAGACTAGCGATATCACGTTGGGTGACAGGTGTCCTGATGTCGCGACCCTTAGGTTGCTTTCTAGACACTGTCCGTAGACTAAGGCAAATGTTGTAATGCGTAAGACAGTGTGCTCTACATTGTTATTGAGATTAAACTATTTTAATGTGACGTAAGTTAACCGTTAAAAAACCATTATAATTATAGCAATTGCCCACAATACATAGAGGAGAAACTAGATCATGACGCGCGAGCAGACGATAAAGAACCATTAAGAAGCATATAACCTAAGTCCATAATTTACAGTCCCTTTAACCGAGGAATCTTGCATCACATGAGGAACCCGTCATCCTTGACGATACACCAACTGTGCTCCCGTGCACACTGTTTTCCACCTCATGAACAGTCTTTTTTCCTGTCGCATCTATTAATCTCTCTCGTAGTATTTAAATAGTTGTCAGCGCCCCGGGTCCCTTTTGCTCTAACGTTATCAGGTATAGCGCCTTTAGTCTCTTTCCTATCCCAGCTCAGAGGTGGTGACCAGACTAACACAACTCACATCCTGGAGGGCGCTGGCTACAAGTCTTTTACTTATTCATATGCATAATTTTGGAAGTTCCAACTGTTGCCAGCAAACACTAATCGTTTCTTTGTAGATTCTGTGTGCAGACAAATCTTAATTTACAGTACTTTTCTCTCTTAATAGAGCTTGAACATAAAGCTAGTTTACAACGTGAATCGCATTGTAAAAGTAAAGGCTTTGCTTTACACACCAGACTTTCTACCATAATTTATCGGTACTCTTGCCTCATATATAGTAACATTCTCCTGCAGTTCTTTTCAACCATCTACCACTATGTAAACAAGCATATTTTTAAATGTCCTGTGAACTTACTTATTGTAATTTAAAACTGTAAGCCCTTTGTGTGACCATGTCGTTGGTTGTGGATTTAAACATTTTGTATAATTCAGGACAGTGTAAAGCGGAGACAGCATCTCTCATTGCTACTCTTTCAGAGAGTGAAAGATTAAATGTTTCTCAGACTGTTTCATGTGTAAGATTCCTTACAGTAATGTTATTTAAATTTTTTTTAGTTTAAATGATTCAAGTCGACAATTACTGAAAGAGTGTCATCCATCCACGGATAATGAAGACTCGTCCGAAACCAAGGGAAGGGTTTGGGATTCGTTACCGTAGACGTAAATTTTTTTCCTAATAAAGTAAGTAGTATGAAATGATAATAATCATAATTATAATTTTTAAGGGATGGATCTGTACCCAGGAAAAGTGATTTCGTCAGATGACTAAAAAGCTAGAGTGGTGGTCATCATATGACTAAGACCCACGTACAGGAAACACTTGTTTCTCTTCCTGACAACTCTTACCTAACCTAATCCAATAAATTTTTAAACGGCACGTATGAACCCACTTGTTTTTCGACATCTTCCCACCTTGGACACCATGTGTGCTGGTTTCCCATCTGATTTTTTTTCACATCAGATTATAGATCTCTGAAATGGTTTTAGTGTGTCTACTTTTTTTTAATTTATATAAGTCATTTGCAAGCTCAGTTTTTTTCTTCGAATTATAACTTTTATCACTGGTATCGAATTTGTTTGGACGCTCTGAACTTATTTCTCACTTGGCTTGGAATTCAGCAGTCTTTTGTTTAACATATTTGCATTCTTTCCAAATTCCGTTTTGTGTATTCGTTAGCTGGTGTTTTCATCAGTCGCATCTCAGCCCCTGGTCACTCTGACTAGGTCTGAACTAGCCACAATAAATTCCGATCAATTAGGGCCTATTAAATCTTTCATTGAAACTGGGGGATTTTTTTTTTTTTTTTTTACATCGACCGTTTCCTGTCAAGGTACGTGGCCCGAAAAAGAAAAACTTTCATCACAAGAACATAAAGAAGGAAACACTGCAGCAGGCCTCCTGGCCCCATGCGAGGCAGGTCCAATTCTCCCACCGCTTAACCATTGGCTTTAACCTAGTCAGGTCAGGTCACATTCACTTAAAAAGGGGCAAAGCATCTGACTCTAGTAGTCCCAAGCTAATCAGGTCTAACTCACACCCACCCACAACCCACAGTTATAAAACTGCAACATTAACAACGCTCCTTCAGAGCAATCACTGTACTTCCCAGCCTCCAGGACTCAAGTCCGGTCTGCGGTTTCCTGAATCTCTTCATAAATGTTTACTTTGCCCCACACTCTAACAGCACGTAAAGTCCTTAAAACCATTTATCTCTATTCGCTCCCATCTAACACTTTCGCGAATGCTCCTGAAGTTCACGCACATCGCACACAAAACCTCCTTTACACCTCCTCCAACCTTTCTAGCCCACCCCGAACCCCTCCTTCCCTCCACTACAGATTTATACACTCTTCAAGTCCTCTGTTTTTGTTCCAACCTCTCTACATGTCCGAACCCAACTCAGCAGCCCCTTCACAGCCCACTGGTAAAAGTCCCTTGGTAATCCCCACCTCCTCCTAATTCCAACTAAGGAATTCTCTAGCATTATATTCACACCACACATTGCCTCCGACACGATATCACTGCCTCCATCCTTCTCCATGTTGCAACTTCACCACCCATGCATCACCCCCTTTATAAGAAGCGTGGTAAAACTATAACTCTCATACATTCCCTTCTTTGCTTAAATGGAATAAAGTTCTTTTGTCTCCACAGACTCTTCAGTGCATCACTCACTTTTTTCCCCTCGTCAGTCTATTATACATTCACCTCCTACCATACTCTCTGCCTCCAATCGATATCCAATTTTTCGTTACCTAATATTTTGTTTGTCCTCATCAACTTACTCTTTCCTAAAAAACGGGGGGGGGGGGGGGGGGGGGGGGGCAATCATATTTTCTCGTCCTGGTTTTTCTATTAAATAACATATATTGAAAATAAATGCTTTCTGGCTCGCTGCGATTCATTTACATATTTAACCTCAATCGATGTTTTCCTTCCCCCTGTCTCTTCCTCTCAATATTCAGTCTTTGGCCATGATTATTCTCCAGTTTCAGTGAGATGCTCAGACATCAGCACCATCCTGGTGCTTCCACTCTATTCTAACATACATGCACTTTGATACAAGGCCTTCAATCACTTTTTGTGATTGTGGGGTCGAACTCAGTTATTTTTCTTTGTGGATAGGTGCTTGAAGTTTGGTTACGTGGGGGGTCTTTTCTATGCCGAGTGGGCGTCTCGTGCGGGTGGGGGGGGTAGTATTAGGGAGTTATGGGCCCTGTGGATGGGGGCCGTCATATTTTCATTACCCTTGGTATCCTGGCTATGGTGGGAATGGTGCCGGTGCTACTGTACACTAGTGTCTTTTTGCCTGGCAGTGGTGTATGTTAGGGTTTGTGTGTGGGTGTGTGTGTGTTGTGTTGTGTTGTGTGGTGGTGTGTGGTGTGTGTGTTGGTGTGTGGGTGGAGTATGGGTGTGTGAGTGGTGGTGTGTGTGGGTAGAAGATTTTTTTCTCACCGATTTTTATTGAGGGTTACAGGGCTGGCTCCACTGTTTTCTCGACAGACATTATCCGATTTCTAACCCTTCATCCCTATTATACCTATTATTTAAAGAGTAACAGTCTTGTCATGGGACGCAGGATTTTATTGAATGGATTCACCATTCTCGAGGAAAAGAGAGGGGCACCATTATGATGTATTTAGTATAATATCTGGTTCCATCTGAATTCTCACATGACCACGTCCTTGAAAAGAGATTCCTTATGCGATGTTCGTCCTTGATCCAAGACAACTGGAGCTACACCCTAATCCTTACATCAACGCGATTACTTACTTTTACTATTTTTGACCCATCGTGCTTGCACTTTTTACCCCCCTGTCAATATTATGAGAATAATCAAGTAACGCTTATAAGTAATACATCTTGGGTAATAGCAAATCGAAGCCATTCCCTAACTAGTCCTCACATTAATTTACCCTACAAGTAGTCACTCCTGGTCACACTCCTCCCAGAAAGCAGGTAGGGCTGGCTGCACATGTTCTCCCAGACTGACAGCTGATAAATGTTTCTAATTAAAGGAACCGCCATTCAAAAATCGGATCTTTCATCGGCTTAGTTCTTGATTTGGTATGTTTAATTAGGTTTAAAGCTTATGGATAACAGATAGGACATTTAAAATAATTTCCCGCAAAAAACCATTCTGAACCTATCCACAAAAATATATTTCATTGTGCAAACTTTCTCTAAAATATGTTTTAGTTGGTTTGGATTAAATTAAATTACCTTGTTATAATAAAGTTAGGTAAGTTTTCCTAATATTTTTGGTACAAATTATTAATTTTTCTATTAACATAAATGAAAAAAAATATCTTTAAACTTGATAAGAGAATATTTTCAGAAAGGACGTATTATTATTATTATTATTATTTAAGAGGACCACAAACTGAAAGACTGTACAGTAATTATACACGTTGGGAGAGTAGTCTGATACCAGAAAGGGAAAAAATTTTTCTTCTGCATTGTGGATAAGGGACTGCTCACCATCATCCTACGAAACACACCCACACACACACACACACACACACACACACACACACAAACACACACACACAGCACAACACACACACACCCACACACACACACACACAGCATTAAGACAAGAGAGAAGGGTGGTGGATTGCATTTTCTTGTACTGCAAGAAGGCGTTGACACCAGTACCACACAAGAGATTAAGTGCAAAAACTGGAGACCAAGCAGGGATAACAAGGGAAGTCACTGCAATGGATCGGGGGGGTGTGGGGGGGGGGGGGGGGGGGGGGTGGGGAATAAGGCTTGTCAGGAGACAGCAGCGAGTATTGGTACGTGGCGATGTGTACAGAGTGTGACTGTACCACGGGGTCCCACAGGGGGGCAGTCCTAGGACCAGTGCGTTTCTGGTTATTTGTGAAAGACATGACATAGGAATAAACTCCGAGTGTTTCCTGTTTGCAGATGACGTGAAGTTGATGAGAAGAGTTCATTCGATCGAAGACCAGGCAGAAATACAAAGGATCTGACAGCTGCAGACCTGGTCCAGCAACATGCTCCTGGAGTTCAAATCCCACCAAGTGCAAAGTCATGAAGAATGGAGGGGAGGGCCAAAGAAGACCGCAGACGGAGACAGTTAGGGGCCAGGACACCAAACATCACTCAATGAAAAAGATCTTGGGGTGAGATAACACTCAGGCACATCTCCTTGAACTCACATCAACCAATAACTGCTGCAGCAATATGGGCGCCTGGCAAACCTCAGAAACATGCATTCCGACATCTTAATAAGGAATCGTTAAGGACCCTGTACATCCTGTACGTTAGGCCCATATTGGAGTATGCGCACCTTTTGGATCCCACGACCTAGCCAAGCACGAAAAGAAAACTAGAAAAAGTGCAAAGGTTTGCAACAAGAACTAGTCCCAGAGTTAAGAGTATGTCCTATGAGGAAGGTTAAGGAAATAACCTGACGACACCTGGAGGACAGGAAGATAGGGGGGACATGATAACGACTTACAAAATACTGCGAAGGAATTGACAAGGTGGGACAAAGATTAGGTAATGTACCTGAGACTGGACACAGCAACACGGGACAACAGTTGGAAGCTGAAGACCACAGATGACTCAAAGGGAGTTAGGAAAGTAATTCTTCACCACAAGAAGTCATTAAGTGGAATAGTTTGAAGCGATTAGTGAGGGCAGGATCCATACATAGCTTAAGCAGAGTACGATAAAGCTCATGGATCAGGAGAGTGACCTAGTAGCGACCATGAAGAGGGCGGTGCCAGGAGCTTGGACTCGACCCCTGCAACCTCAACTAGGGATATACAACAAAGTGAGTAGCACACACACACACACACAAACACTCACGACAACACACCACACACACACACACAAACACACACACACACACACACACACAGACACACACACACACACATCATAACTATAGTATTTATTTTTCTTAGAAGAAATTTTTTTTTGTATATTTTTCCAGTATGGTTTGTTCTGCCTTTTGAATAGCACGAGTGGGGAGTCCCATGAAAAGGAAAATCTGTGCCAAACTCACATGCTTTCCTCCCACGTTTTCATTGATTTCCTCTCTTAATGTCGACTTTAACAAATTTTTTTCCCAGCTTTTCCTCCTGCGAGATTCGGGATTTAGAACGGGGAGTGGACCGGGGATCTGAGCTTGGGGTCTGTGATGTGTGGATCTGAGACCTGAGGGGTCTGAGCCCTGAGGACTCAGCCCCTGGGAGTTTTTCGTGATCACGAGTTTTCAGCGCCCGTCATGGTTATTAAAATTATTTATCGAAGCTTTCTAGTGTCCATCTTATGTTAGCCTTATAAGAGGGGCAACGAGGATGATTGTTCATTGTGGTTCTTTTGGAGGAACCAGGATGGGGTATCGAGTGTGGGGGCGTATGTTCTGGGCGGATCTACTATAAACTAAAAAAAGTTAAGATTCGGGGCCCCTAATCCCGTAGAGGTCCAGATCGATTTTATTCCATATTACATAAAACTTTTTGGTCTATGTTTTAATTTTTTTTAAATAATTTTTTTAAATAGTATAGTAAAATTTTTAGTACAAGATAATACGTAGTTAAAAAAAAATTAAAAGGCTTTTAAATTACATGTAGGCCAGCAATTGCGGTTGCAAAGGGGCCCTATTACAGTTCAACTTCGGGGCCCCCAAAATGTAGGCCCCGGCACTGAATTATGATGCAGTGTTAGGGTTTTATTAGGGTGTAATTGGGTGGTCTGTGTAGGTAGGTATAACCTTTAAACTGATTAATCGCAATACCTTCCTGTCAAACCGGGGGCACACTCGACAAGTTTAATGCTGAAGGGCGAAGCACCAAGTGTGACCAGCGTGATAACCAAAACTCCTTCCGAGATTGACAGGTGAGACGGATCAAGGGGCGGAAAAAATTGGAAGTCGGGGATGGATATAACCGGGACAGAACGTTTCCCAAAACTTAGTAGGGCGTCTTTAAGTTAGACCTCAAGAGGCACGCTCTAAACCATACTCAGTCAAGCGATTTTTTTCTCTCTCTCTCTCCCTCTCTCCTCTCTCTCTCTTCCCCTCCTCTCCCCCCTCCTTTTTCCTCCTTCCCCTTATTTTTCCCTTCTCTCTCTTCTATCGCGGGTTTACCTAAGATATTGTGCCCTACAAGAATTGGCGGGGAATAAAAAATTTTCCTTGAAGCACGGGAAGAAACAGAACTGAAAAATCACAGAGAGAAATCTTTTAAATGGCTCCCGCCCATTTTTGAGGGCCCAAAACTTGAGATGGCCCATACAGTTAAAATTTGGGAAACTCAAGGGGGGGAAACCGAAATAAAAAAGGGAAAATTGATAAAATAAAAAGAAAAGGGAAAATATGTTAAATGGTTTAAAATGACCCGTTTTTTTGGGTTAAAAAAAGCTGGTTTTGGAAAAATTTCCCCAAATTTTTGGATAATTTTCCAAAAGGAAGGTTGGGTTTAAATTAATAAGTTTAAATTTTTGGGACAAAGGGGAAAATTGGGTTTTGGAAAGGGTTTGATGATTGAAAGCTCCTAGTTGGGGATTAGGCTGCTTTGGGGTGTTCCCAAAAATTTTGGGTTTAAGTCTAGGGGGGGGGGGGGGATTTGATGGGGTTGACCGGCTTTTTTTTTTGGGGACAGAAAATTTTGGGGGGTTTTTGTTTGGGTGAAAAAGAAAAGGCCGCCTGTTGGGGCCATAGGCCGGCCGTGTTCCTCCTTTTTTTATGTTCTTTTGTTCATGAAAGGCTAACCCTTTTATGCGAAGGCTTCTGTGTTTTTTGTCTGAAGCCAACAGAAATAATTCTTTCCCTCCCTTTAGGTGGAAAAAAAAGGTTCCGCTTGTTGGGGACCACTAAAATGCAACCTGTATGGGCCCTTGCATTTTCTTGGCAATTTTTCAAAATTCGGGGAAACATG
>NW_026478933.1:0-10356 GCF_026875155.1 Cherax quadricarinatus | reverse complement strand
GGAATGCTCTATTTCTGTAGGCCGAGAAAGGCCTCGCAAAATGGTTCACTTGTGATACTTTTCAACTGGTAATCGTATATTGCGCCTTTACATTTCTCTAGAAGAATTTTCATGATTTTTTTAAATGAGAAATTTGACGTCTTGTACGAAATTTCAACCTGCCGGCGGCTGCGGAAGATTTTCTTCACAGGTGTCTGGAATATAAAACTTCTCTATTCCTTTCTATTACATGATCTACAAGATTATACACAATTATTTTTGACGTGCGTATACTCTTTATCCGCACTAATGCAAAACGGAAATCGCAAAGTGTAAAAATGCTCCAGTCCATAATGAGCATATACTGTAGGAACTTCTCTTGACTTCTTCAGTCAGCAGATCACTCACTTTCAGTAAATACTTTCAGTAACTATTAATGTATAGAGGTTTCATCACGAGCAAATTTTATTAGAAATTCAAATTTTGGAGGCTTGAAGATACGTACCAAACAGATTCCAATAACCAGGCCCATTTTACGAAACAATTGGTGAGGTGTCTAAACAAAACATTAGGTAAAAGATGATAAATTTAACAGATTTCCAATCTGTGTAGAAAGAAGAATGAAAACCAATATTGAGAATAAAGAGAAAAAACACACACAGTAGGATACCTGGAGCAGTTTATAAATGAGCCACATTTACAAGAGGAACGTTATTACTATGATTCCCTCTGTCATGAACATAAGAACATAAGAAAGAAGGAATACTGCGACAGGCCTACTGACCCATGCGGAGCAGGCCCATGTTCCCCCCAGGATTAAGCCAATGACCCCCCCCCACGGATTAGCCCAATGACCCACCCAGTCTGGTCACCTCCACTCAAGGATGGAGCACGGCACCAGACCCAGCAGTACAAGCTAGTCAGGTCCAACTCACGCCTACCCACTCCCACTCATGTATTTATCTATCCTATTTTTAAAACTACACAACGTTTTAGCCTCAATAACTGTACTCGGGAGTTTGTTCCACTCATCCACAACTCTATTAACAAACCAGTGCTTTCCTATATCCTTCCTGAATCTGAATTTTTCCAACTTGAAACCATTGCTGCGAGTCCTGTCTTGGCTGGAAATTTTCAGCACGCTATTTACATCCCCTTTGTTTATTCCTGTTTTCCATTTATACACCTCAATCATATCCCCCCTAATTCGACGCCTTTCGAGCGAGTGCAGATTCAGGGCCCTCAGTCTATCCTCATAGGGAAGATTTCTGATACATGGGATCATGTTTGTCATCCTCCTCTGTACGTTTTCCAGAACATTTATATATATTCTGTAATACTGTGACCAGAACTGAGCAGCATAGTCTAAATGAGGCCTAACCAAGGATGTATAGAGTTGAAGAACAACCTGAGGACTTCTATTATTTATACTTCTAGATGTGAAGCCATGAATTCTGTTAGCTTTATTGCGAACACTAATGCACTGTTGTCTTGGTTTTAGATAACTGCTAACCAGAACTCCTAAATCATTTTCGCAATCTACATTATTTAGTTTACATGTGGCATGGTTATTTAACTGTCCAACATTTAGAACTTTGCATTTGTCAATATTAAACTGCATCTGCCACTTCTCCAACCATTACATCAGTCTATTCAAATCATCCTGGAGTGCTCTAGTGTCCTCATTAGAATGAATTGGACGACCTATTTTTGTGTCATCAGCAGATTTACTTATGTCGCTATTTATTCCCTCATCTATGTTGTTTATGTAAATTGTGAACAACAACGGGCCCAACACTGACCCCTGAGGAACACCGCTGTGAGCTGTGACGTGCCCACATTCTGATTTCTCCCCATTTATGCAAACTCTCTGCTGTCTATTTGTCAGCCATGCCTCTTCCAAGGAAAAAATTTTCTCCTCCTATTCCGTGTGTCTTAAGTTTCCTCAATAGCCTCTGGCGTGAAACTCTATCGAAAGCCTTACTGAAGTCCATATACACAATATCGTATTCATTACCATGATCTACCGCCTCAAACACCTTAGTGAAAAAGTTAGTAAATTCGTAAGACAGGAGCGCCCCTTTGTAAAACCGTGTTGAGATTCATTAATCAATCTGTGCCTGTCAAGATGGCTACGAATTGCTTCAGAAATTATTGATTCCATAAATTTTCCCACTATGTAGGTAAGGCTTAGTGATCTATAGTTCGAAGCCAAGGACCTGTCACCTACCTTGTAAATGGGTATTACATTTGCCATTTTCCACTTATCAGGCACTATACCAGTTTGTAGTGATATGTTAAAAGCTGAGTTCCTCTTTACATTACTTTAACACCCTTGCAAACAGTTCATCAGGGCCTGGGGATTTGTTAGGTTTTAGTTTCTCTATTTGTCTGAGGACCATGTCACTTGTTACCGCAATCGTACGTAGTTTATCATCCTGTTCTACATAATCTATTATTTCAGGAATATCGGTAGTATTTTCCTGGGTAAAAACTGAGAGGAAGTAGGAATTGAGAATTTCACACATATCCTTATCACTGTCAATGATCTGACCAGAGTTACTCTTAAGTGGGCCAATCTTGTCCTTAATGTTACTTCTGTATACCTGAAAGAACCCTTTTGGGTTAGTCTTTGAATCCCTTGCGACCTTAGCCTCATAATCCTTTTTTGCTTTTCTATTCCTTCTTTATTTTCTCTCTTGAATTGAATATATTTGATTCTCAACAGCCCATCCCCTCTTCTGATACGTCCTAATATATGCTTCTCTTTAACCAATAGATTTTTAATCTATTGTTCATACCATTTGGGATCATTTTTTGTTAGATCTATTACCCCTACCCTCCACTCGAACAAAAGTTGTCTGCGCAGCTAAAACTATGCTCTGAAAAAAGTCATATTGGCAACCTGGCCCATAGTCAGGACTTCCCAATTTAGCCCACCCAGGTAATTTTTCAGTCCCATGAAGTCGGCCAAGCGAAAATCTGGGACAAAGATTTGATTGCAGTTATCTGGGTAATTCCATGATATATTGAAACTAAGTAATTTGTGATCACTTTCCCCAAGTTCATCATTAACCTCAAGATTATTAATTAGTAAATCTTTGTTGGCAAGAACCAAGTCAAGCAGGTTGTCTCTTCTAGTTGGTTCTGTCACAACATGTTCTAAAAAGCAATCCTGAACCGTATCAAGAAAGTCACTAGACTCAAGATTTCCTGTCATATTGTTCCAATCAATTTGTCTAAAGTTAAAATCTCCCATTATCACAACATTTTCATATCTAGATGCCTTATGAATTTCGTCCCATAACAGCTTACTGCACCTCTCTATCAAGGTTTGGGGGCCTATAAATCACACCCAAAATTAATTTGTCACGTCCCTCGAGAAACTGTAGCCACACAGATTCAGTGTTTGATGTTTCTAATCTTATATCAAGTCTAATACAACAATTTAAATTTTCTCTGACAAAAATCGCCACTCCACCACCCTTCCTGTTGACCCTGTCAGAGTGGAATAGTTTATAACCTTGTATGTTGCATTCAGAAGGCATTTCTCTATCTTTCAGGTTGTACCAAGTCACTGTTATACCAATAATGTGTATATTACCTACACTTGCAAGTAATCTTAGCTCATCTATCTTATTTCTTAGATTCTTACTATTTGTATAGTAAACCTTAAGGGAGCTAGTCACTCGTTGCCCTCTACTATCCTCTCTTTCTTTTGTATGATCGACCTGATTTGCCATTACTAGCAACTTTATTTTGAATATTGTCTTTTAAACATATTCCTGAGGTATCCCTTAATAACTACTGTTTTTAACGCTAATGCTGCTGCCTGATTGTTTTCCACATACACTCATACATCTACAATCTATCACTTTAAATTCCTAGACAAGTCATCAATTACCCTCTCAAACTGAATAGGCTAATGCAACCCCGTCTCCATCCCCAGAGAGATCACCCATCCCTTGCATAAGATATCACTTTTGCCAAAAAATAGGTCCCAGTTTATCAATGAATGGGATTGCAAAGATCCCATGCAGTACCTGACAGAGCCAGCAATTTATACCAGTTGCCCTAGACATCCATTCATTGCCCACTCCCTTTCTAGGCAAGATGCTACATATGACTGGAATCCCTCCCTTAGACTTAACTACTTCTATGGCTGACCTGTACTTATCCAGCAGCTCCTCTCTCCTACCCTTCCCAATGTCATTACCCCCAGCAGTAAGACAGATTATTTCCAATACACATTTTTGGCATTGTTCAGTCAGTTGTGACATAACAAGCATCCAGGACTGACCGATACTTCGTCGTTAAGTTCCTTTCATAAGTGTGGGTTATTTGTGAACTGAGAAGATAGACCTGCATATGATTTCCGCCCTACCACACAGACCATCCACCAAGTCATTAAAGTTCTGTGTCCAAAAACCTTACTTTACAGTTTCTCATTACACCACCATCACTACGACTTCACGAAATCGTAAATGACACGATTGCAAACAAACCATACCACGGGCGGGATTGAACCCCGGTCAGAGAGTCCTCAAAACTCCAGCCCGTCGCGTTAGCCACTGGAACTTCAGCTAGCCACAATAAGAATTCGTCCAACTAGGTTATTTTCTACAACCATAGGAAGGTTAGCATAGCACCACTGTGACCCACTAATGGCAAAGACATAGTTTTGGACCGGCATTGAGGGGACCATGAAGCTAGAGTTCGTCCACGGCCACGCTAGCTGGAGATTCGTCTGTAAAAACTGTAAAAACCAGCGTTTCTCAACCTTTTTACCTTGTGGAACTCCTTAAATAATTTTCATGACTCACGAGCCCTCAACATAAAAATATTATATATCATTAATATATTTCTTTCTCTTTTATAGCCTTGAAATTCATACGGAAAAGAGAATCACTGAAATCAAGCTCCTTGTTCAAGTGACCTCATACGGAGATTTTCATTTACACAAAAAAAATTAATCATATCAGTAAACAAAAAAAATTTAAAGTAATCGATATCATATATAACATATATAAAAAGAAAGAAAACACTTAACCACTAAAGTAACTTAATGGTTAACTGACAGTGAGGAAAATGCATAAGATGAATCAAGGGAAAATGTGATATGAACAAATATATGGGTCAAGGAAATGTTGTTACTAAAGCCAATTTAGATAATGAAATTTGCTTCTCTAATGTGAAATCTGTAGTTGTCTTTTGTACACAAATTCGCAATTCGGGGTCGAACTATGGATAAACACACACGGATAAACACACACGGATAAACACACACGGATAAACACACACGGATTTCATCTTCAACTGAAAGGGGACGATTTCTGTCTATGCACTTGATAATTTAAAAAAAAAAATTGTTTACCAATGTAAGAGCCTATTCAACACTATTTCTCTCGGAAACCCTAGCGACCTCTCGCGGAACTCCTGGGTTCCGCGGTACACTAGTTTGAGGACTGCTGCGCTAGACGTCAATTCCGCACGCTCACGAATTCTTATCAAATACACTCACGAGTCGTCATATCTATGCTTACCATGTGCTTGTTATATATTTGAAAATGCTTAGTTTTCAAGTATCAAGTAAGAAGTTGTCTCAGTGAAGGTTTCCATATTGCCATAGTGTCTTTTCATCAGTTTGTTGGTCTCCGTCATAATGCGGGAAAAAATACTTTATTCATGTAGATTATAAATGATGATATAAAAGACTTTATTAAGGGGTTTAGAAAAAAATAAAAAATAGAGGATCTGAATGACATGGGATTTTGTTTTATTGGGGGGGGGGGGGGGGGGGGGAATTCGAACAGAAGGTAAAGATTGAAACATATTGCTGCCTTTCATGAACATTTTCATAGGAGATACAATCTTCGGTCTGTGATCCCATAAACGCAGGTGCTGTACTTCAAGCAGAAGGAGCATCCACCCAGCCTATTGCCACTGAGACTAATTATATAAATATGCCTTAATGGAAAAAAAAACCCCCCCCCCTTTAAATCATCTCTGGATATTTCTGCCGAAGAGAAATTTCTACTCCTATGCAGACAAAGGACAGTCATCTATTGCTTCTACGTGTTTGAGGCAAGGATAGTAAGCCAGAAGGTTACTTTTCCTGCGCTCCACTTCCACACCCTCACCTACCCAGCACGAAGTGTGAAAAAATATACAGTAATATAATAAAATAGAATGGAATTTACAGGAGAGATGAAACATGATGAAAAATATGGGCAATACTCCTTTATATACTAGTAATGTTTCTTATCGCAATGTGTTAACTTTCCCACACTGACCTGAGTGAACCAGTGGTTCAATGTTTGGTCACAACAGCACCAGTATCTGAATACTATGGCCAGGTAGAACACACCACCATTGTTATTATAACCCTGGTTTGGCTCATTTGACCTTGATGAGGTGCTCTATGAAATTTTAAGAGACAGTTAATTAATTACCGCTTGCTCGTACATATCAGCTTTGAATCCAAGGTTTTAAAATTCACGGTAGTTGTGGCTGATTCAACATACAAGACCGCACCAGGAGTAGTGAACCACACGACGATATTAGGTCCGTCTGGATCATTTGTCCAGACCACAACTAAGGCGGGAAAAAATGAGAAATTCCCGAAGGGAAGGTACTAGTAGAATTGTAGTGGCGGTATTGGTAGCAATATAGTAGTAAGGTTTGTTGTACTAAAAATTAATCAGAAGCAGTAACAGTATTGGTAACAGCAATGTATTGGTAAACAGTAATGGATGAGTAGAAGCAGGAATTAATAAATAGTGGTACGTGTAAAGGTATTGTGTGTAGCGAATAGAATTAGTAACCACCTCAGTGACAGCAACAAAAGACAAAAAAAGAGAGGGTGCACTGCAGGAGACCTACTTACTCACGGGGCGTATGAAAAAAGTATTTTTTTTACAACTGATCCTTAAATGACTTACAGTTTCTTACAGTTTCAACATGAGCTTGCTCCATTTTTTTACAAAAACAGCTTATTCACATTCGTGTTGAATGGCTTATCCTCCAAGATTTAATTGTCACTGTTTTCGGGTTACGCGACTCCTGTACTTGAAATTGCTTCTTACTGTTGTACGACCTTGCTTGCACTTCTCTGTGCTTTCTGCAGTAGCTATTTTTCATCTTTATCTAACATGAAGCCAAATTTGACGTAATATTCGAGATCCAGCAAAACACATGCATAATTAAGGGCAATTTCAATTCCGGTATTTTGGTGCTCGAGATTTCCCACTTTGAACCTTCACATTCGATAGCAGTGCTGTTGCGATAGTGCATTTTTGGTTACTTTTGAGGTGTTTCTATGAGTACTCCTAGATCGGGGGGGGGGGGGGGGGGGGGCTCCTCTTTGTCTTCAGTTTCGTTTAATCACAGTTTTGTAGCAAAATATTATTATTTCATATCTTATGATTATCAGTATAAACACAAGTACCACATACACATTACTCTTAGTATTGACATAAAATTTTTTGCTCTCTTAATATTACCGCCTATCTTGAATCATTAATTTAACTAGGTAAACAAGAGTGGGCCAATAATCGGTCCTTGAACACGTCTGTAAATCTTTTTTCATTTAGACACCCACGACATTTCCCCTGTTTCAGTCATCAGTTTTTTCTATTTATGAGGCCGGTCAAACTACCTGGCTTTAAATATGTCTTCTACATTAAACTTTAAACAATCGGCAGAAGATTTTTTAATGAGGGTACCTTAGTGACTGATTTTTTTTTTTTGGAAATGCTAGATGATGGACAAATTTCTTTTGGGACTTTTTACATCAATGATTATTTATATAGAGATAGAAAATTCTGTTATAATTAGGCAGAATATTCAATGTGATGCCGAAGTCCCATGTTGATTGCACAACAAACCATACCACTGGCGGGAATTTAAACTCGCGGTCAGAGAAGTCTCAAAACAACCAGCTAACTGGAGGTCCAGTGGATAACGCACGGTCTGGAGTTTTGAGACTCTCCTGACCGCGGATCAAATCCCCCGTGGTATGGTATTTGTTTGCAATCAATCATGACTACGCAATCCAATGAATATTCCTGCTAATTGGTAACAGAATTTTCTAATCTCGTATAAAAAACATTGATGAAAAGTCCCCAAAAAACAAAAGAATTAGTACATATTCTAGAATTCCAAAAAAAAAAAAATCATTCACAAAGGTACCCTCATTAAAAACTTCCTGCCGAATGTTAAAAGTTTAGTGTAGAAGACAAATTTAAAGCCCGGATTTATGACCGCTCAAAATAGAAAACTGAGACTGAACCGGTGACATGTCTGGGTGACAAGAAAAAAGAAACAGACTTTATCAATGACCGATTAAATGGCCCACTCTGTTTACAAGTTTAAATTAATGATCTCAAGATAGGGGTAAATATTTAAGAGAGCAAAATTTATAGACAATACTAAGAGTAATGTGGTATGTGTTTAGCGCTGGATATCAAACTAATATTTTCCAGAAAACAAACGTTCATATTTCAGAAAATCTTCACTGGTTTACGCAAAATTAACGTTATGCTAGAGAGAAGATGGTGTCAGGAACAAGTCTTGTCTTACCTTTGTGAATACTGGGTATCATTTGCTAGATTTCTGTCTTATTGACACCTTACCTGGAGTTTACCTGGAGAGAGTTCCGGGGGTCAACGCCCCCGCGGCCCGGTCTGTGACCAGGCCTCCTGGTGGAATCAGACCTGATCAACCATGCTGTTATCTGCTGCTGCACACAAACCAACGTACGAGCCACAGCCCGGCTGATCAAGAACTGACTTCAGGTGCTTGTCCAGTGCCAGCTTGAAGACTGCCAAGGGGTCTGTTGGTAATCCCCTATTGTGTGCTGGGAGGCAGTTGAATCAGTCTCGGCCCCTGCCATTTATTGTATGGTCATACTTAACGTGCTAGTGACACCCCCAGCTTTTCCATTGGTGGGAGGTGGCATCGTCTGTTCAAGTCTTTTGCTTTCGTAGTGAAGTGATTTTTCGTGTGCAAGTTCGGTACCTAGTCCCTCCTAGGAATTTTCCCATGTGTATATAAATCATGTATCTCTCCCCCTGCGTTCCCAGGAATACAGGTTTAGGAACCTCAAGCACTCCCAGTAATTGAGGCTGGTTTTATCTCCGTTATGCGCGCCGTAAAGTTCTCTGTACATATTCCTAGGCGTCCAATTTTCACTGCCTTGAAAGGTGCTGTTAGTGTGCACAATATTCCATCCTAGATAGAACAAGTGACCTGAGAGTGTCATCATGGGATTTGGCCCTCTATTTAGAAGTTCTCATTATCCATCCTGTCATTTTTCTAGCAGATGCGATTGATACAATGTGTTATGGTCCTTGAAGTGGTGATCCTCCGACATGAATCACCTATCCCAGGTCCCTTTGACGTTGGTGTTTCGCTCTATTTTGTGACCAGAATTTGGTTTTGTACTATCATGTTCAGCTCTCTCGTGCGTGACTGAACCTTCTGAACTAAGGTGGAGTCTGACCATAACCTCAAACTACCTAACTCTCCAGTTTCTTTGAGTTGTTTTTGTGTCATTGAAAAACTTTTGGAAAGAGGAAGAGATGCTTTAATATTTCCCATTTTAAATTCTGAAGTATATTTCCTAACAGCTGGCTCTCTGGGATTGTATGATGATACTTGCACTACTGGCACATGCTTAGATAAATTCACTTTGGGTAAAGTAGCAATGTAATGATTTGTAATGATTTGTTAAGTATTGCTATGGGTAAGTAATTAGTTTCTGCCTTCATTCTTTCATAACTCTAGCAGTTAGTTCATCTGAAATGCTTCATTAGTAAATACTCAGCTTATTAAAGTATTTTAATAGTTCAAGGCTGCTATATTTATTAAACAAATAACCCATACACATAAAGAGAGGAGCTTACGACGACGTTTTTTCGGTGGTCCGACTTGGACGCATTTAACAAAAGTCACACTAACCAAAGTGGAGCAGGACGGCTATATATAGGGCAGGAAGAGGTAGTAGTATTAGTATTAGTAGTAGTAGCTGTATAGTAGTAGTAGTAGTGGCAGTAAGTAGTACGTAAATAGTAGTGGTAGTAGTGGGGAATTAAGGAGGAGGAGCCAAGTCAAATACAAAGAAAGGGGAGCACTGCAAGGGAGCTAGGTGCGACAGAGGAGAGCAAGTGCAGCCAGAGAAGGGGGGGGGAAGGGGAAGTGATGGAAAAATAGTAAATAAATAATAAGGAAAAGAAAACACGCGACAGAAGAAAGACAAAAAAAGGAAATAGAAAGGGGAAGAGGGAGAAGAAGAAAAAATTGAGGATCAGGTTTAAGTCCACGAGTGTCCTGAAGTTTTTGTGAGCATTTACAATGTAGTGGAGAGGAGGCATCTAC
>NW_026478929.1:0-27187 GCF_026875155.1 Cherax quadricarinatus | reverse complement strand
GGTTTTTTGGTAAATTGTGGGGGGAATTAGTGTGGGTTTTTAAAAGTATTTGAAAGGTAGGGGGCTTGTGCGTTAAGGTAAGTCTCAGTGGTCCTGGCTGCCCAAACCTCTTGTGACCTGACACCCCCAACCTCCTGGGACTTACCGCACTTACAGTGTGTGTGTGTTTTGTGTGTGTGTGTGTGTGTTTTGTGTGTGTGTGTGTGGGTGTGTATGTGGGTGTGTGTATGTGTGTGTGGTGTGTGTTTGTGTGTGTGTGTTGTGTGTGTGTGTTGTGTGTTGTTGTGTGTGTGTGTGTTGTGTGTGTGTGTGTGTGTGTGTGTGTATGTGGGTGTGTGTTGGTGTGTTGTGTGTGTGTGTGTTTTGTGTGTGTGGTGTGTGTGTGTGTGTGTGTGTGTGTGTGTGTGTGTAATTATGTGTCGAATTTGTGTGGGTTTATTATGTGTTTTAAAAGTAGGTGGTTTTGTGCTTGGAGTGAAATGTAGATTCTCAGTTGTCGCTTGTGTCCACAACCTCTTGTGACCTGATTTCCTTGCAGTGTTGCCTATATACCTGCTTATAGTGAGATAATCCCCCTTGTTCAATGGATTACCATTTGCTAAACCTTATTGAATACTTATGCCTTTTTCTTTATCGTGTTTATGAGAGTTAGCCCATTCACATTCAGCTTGGGGGTTTAAATTTGGGAACCTGGACCCCACCCAAACAACCATCAAAAGGTGATACAGTACTTGTAGTGCAGCTGTAGCAGTGTAGATTGTCCAGGTCGATGTGACATCCTGGAGTATCCAGCTCGATGTACTTCCTGGCGTAGATCCACCTCAATTTCTTCTCGTTAATAATGTACCCTATTCACTATATTTCTTTCACTGGTCACACTATTTTTTCACTTTATTAAAATCTTGGGTGACACTTGGCAACGCCGCCTTCACACTAGCCTGCGCCACAACGCTTTTATTTTCCAGATCACTTTCAAAATTGTGGCTCTCCCCACACTTGTGTGGCTCAGGCAATTAAAAAAAAACACTTCTAGGATTGTTGACTACCCTGACACACTTAGCAACCCTTGCAGAACACTTAGTAGCCCTCAAAAACACTTAAATCCCCGGAGCACCGACGGCGTGACAAGCCCGCTCGCTGTCCCTACTGTGTGTGTGTACTGTGTGTGTGTGTGTGTGTGTGCTCACCTATTTGTACTCACCTATTTGTGGTTGCAGGGGTCGAGTCCTAGCTCCTGGCCCCGCCTCTTCACCGGTTGCTACTAGGCCCTCTCTCTCCCCGCTCCATGAGCTTTATCAAACCTCGTCTTAAAACTGTGTATGGTTCCTGCCTCCACTACGTCATTTTCTAGGCTATTCCACTGCCTTACAACTCTATGACTGAAGAAATACTTCCTACTATCTCTCTGACTCATTTTGTGTCTTCAATTTCCCAAATTTGGGTGGCCTCTTGTTTCTGTGTCCCCCCTGGAACATCCTGTCTTTGTCCACCTTGTCTATTCCACGCAGTATTTTATATGTCGTTATCATGTTCCCCTGACCCTCCTGTCCTCCAGTGTGGTCAGGCCGATCCCTTAATCTTTTTCCTCATAGGGCATCCCCTTAGCTCTGGAACTAACCTTGTCACAAACCTTTGTACTTTCTCTAGTTTTCTGACGTGCTTTATCAAGTGCGGGTTCCAAACAAAGGGGCTGCATACTCCAGTATGGGCCTGGGCATACACGGTGTACAGTGGGCTTGAATGATTCCTTACTAAGGTATCGGAAATGCTGTTCTCAGGTTTGCCCGGCGCCCATATGCTGCAGCAGTTATCTGATTTATGTTTTGCTTCCGGAGACATGCTCGGTGTTTTACTCCCCCCAAGATCTTTCTCTTGAGTGAGGTTTGCAGTCTTTGGCCACCAGCCCATACTCTGTCTGTGGTCTTCTGTGCCCCTCCCCCATCTTAATGACTTTGCATTTGGCAGGATTAAATTCGAGAAGCCATTTGCTGGACCCGGTGTCCAGTCTGTCCAGGTCCTTTGAAGTCCTGCCTGGCCTCATCAGATTTTAAATTTTCCTCATTAACTTCACATCATCTGCAAACAGGGACACTTCTGATCTAACCCTTCCGTCATGTCGTTCACATATACCAAAAATAGCACTGGTCCTAGGACCGACCCCTGTGGGACCCCGCTCGTCACAGGTGCCCACTGTGATAATCATTACGTACCATGACTCGTTGTTTTCCTCCCTGTCAGGTATTCTCTGATCCATTGCAGTGCCCTTCCTGTTATATGCGCCTGATGCTCTAGCTTCTGCATAATCTCTTGTGAGGAACTGTGTCAAAGGCCCTTTTTGCAGTCCAAGAAGATGCAATCAACCCACCCTCTCTCTCTTTTCTTACTTCTGTTATTTTATTCATAAAACTCCAGAAGGTTTGTGACACAGGATTTGCCTTCCGTGAATCCGTGCTGGTTGGCATTTATACTCCTTTTCCTTTCCCAAAGGTGCCCACCATCTCCCCTTTCCTGAAATCTTCTCCAAAAATTTTTGGGCATTTTTTAAAAGTCAAGGGGAACGGGTTCTATAGTTTAGTGCCTCTTTTTGTCCCCTTTTTTAAAAATGGGAACTACATTTGCCGTGTGTTTTGTGTGTGTGTGTGAGTGTGTGTGTGTGTGTGTGTGTGTGTTTTTGTGAAGTGTGTGTGTCTACCCTTTTTGTGTGTGGGGGAGTGTGTGTGTTCCCCCTTGTGTGTTTGTGCTTGTGTGTGAGGGAGGGGATTTTTGGGGGGGGGAAGGTTGTGGGGTTTAAAAAAGATCCGTCGGTAGGACAAATTTTGCCCTCTTTTTTTTTTTCCCCCAATTATCTACTCTCCCCACTTTTTGGGCCCTTTCTGGATTTACCTTTTAAATTTGTTGCGGGTTATTATCATTTTCCTTGTTCACATTGAGATGGATTTCCCTAGCTTCCTAGTATTTTTTACGCAATTTAACACCGGTATTAACATGCCTTTTTGTGCGTGTGTGCTGTGGGGTGTTTTTGAGTGTGTTTTGTGTGTGAGAGAGAGGGGTCTTGTGGGGTGTAATAAAGGGCCAAAAACCTTCTTTTTGACCTGACAAAACCCCTTTCCGGGGGACCTCCCCTTTGCACCGCCCCTTAAACAATGTTGCCCTTAAAATTTGGGTCCCACCTCCCTTTTCTCACACTCGTCAAAAACTATATTCCTGTCTATGCATTTTTTTTCTAATTTGGTAATAACTTCCCAGGAGTGAGTGCCTTTAATCAAACAGTATGCAAGGCCACCCCCGGGGCCCGTCAAAAAGAAAACCCACAATAGGGAAAAAAACTTGCGGTGACGGGTTGCCAGCTGCTGTTTACGAAGTAGCCCGTCGTAGGCCTTAAAATCCCTTTTTTGGGAGACCCCTTACCCGGATGATTTTTAAACAATTTTCTAAACATCTCGCTTCCTCACCTTTTTCCTTCTTCATGATGATAAAATACATTTTCACTTTTATTACATTCACTTTATATGTATAATGGCACCAACTTGTCTTTAAATCCTTTTTCCCGGGGCCAAACCGCCCCAAATGGGAAAACAGCGCCAAAGCCCCCCAAGGGTTTGGGCGCTTTAAAATATTATGTTTTCAGTTTTTCCCCTCTCATTTTCTTTAATTTAATAATTTTAAATTTATCACTCGAAGATTGTTCACGACTTTTCCCCTCCCAAACGATTACTGCAAACCCTTTTTTGCCCCGCCAACAAGGGCTAAGGATTTTCGGGGGCCTTTGTTACGCACGTCTTCCCCCCCCAGGGGACCCACGTACTGTGTGGGGTGTGTATGAGTGTGTGTGGGGTGTGTTTGTATGGTTTGTGTGTGTGTGTTTTGTGTGTGTGTGTGTGTTTTGGTGTTGTGTTTGTTGTGTGTGTGTGTGTGTTTAGTTTGTGGGGTGTATAATTTTGGGTATGTGTGTTTTTGTGTGGGGAAGAGAGAACAGAAATCAGCATTTCCCAAAAAACTAACTACGTTGTGCCCCGGGTGGGGAAAAGTGTAATTGCTCTTTTACCTAAAATTTGTTCATATTGCACCCAAATTTTATAATTAAGAACCATTCTTAATTTTTCATTACCTTTGAAAATTTGGGAAAGTCTTTCCCTTTTTGTAACTTGTGAGTTCTTTAAACCCTTGTACTAGTTCAGCCATCAAAATTTTGGGAAAAGCCCGGTCCCTGGCCCCCTTTGTTACCCCCTGTAATCTGTAAATTACCTTTGAAAACTTGTCATTTTTGTGATAACCAAACCTGGAGTTCTTTAAACCTTTGTAAATTGTGAGTTAAATTACCTTTTTTAAATTGTAAAATTCATTCCCTCTGTAACTTGCTCAGCTATCAAAACTTTGAGGCCCAGCCCCCTTGACCAATTATGAAACCTCTGAAAATTTTTTTTGACTCCCCGCCCAAAAGGATGGGTATGGGGTAAATACCGCCAAAGGGTTTGGGTTTTGTGGTGCTAAAAACATATTAAAAAAACTAAACAAACCCTATGTATGGGGTTTAAACCCCCGAAGTTTTGGTTAGTGAATGTTATTTTTCTTTCACCAGTGTCAGCGTTAAAATTTTTAAATTATATGTACTACGATTGTTAGTGAATGTTATTGTTCATAAACCCAGTGTCGGTTTTACATTTTAAAATATATGCCCTACATGATTTTTGTAGTGAATGTTTTTGTTCTTCCCCTTGTCAGTGTTACATATTTTTATATTTTACCTACATATATTTGAAACATCAACTTTTAAATAAATATAAAAAAAAAAATTAGGTTTTTTTAAATTTAAATTTATTTAGAACTGTGCCCCTGTACATATTTTTAAATTAAGGGGGAAAGGTCAGCTGTGTGTCAGGGGGGTTTTTGGTCAGCTGTGTACTGTGTGTCAGCTTTTGTGCCCAGCTGATTTGTCAGCTGATGTAGCTGGGGTGTCGCTGTGTGTCAGCTGGGGGTCAGTTTGTGTGTAGCTGTGTTGCAGCTGTGTGTCAGCTGTGTGTCAGCTGTGTGCAGCACCGCAAAAAAGGGTTATTGTTGTAAGGGGGTTTTGTGGGATGTTTTTGTGGGTTATGTATATGGTTTTAATGGCCATTACTAGGGGGGGTTTTTTTTCTGTCCGGGGGCTCGGGTTTTGGGCCTGGGGGTTTTAACGTCTCGCTTAAACCACGGCGGGGCCCTTTTTTTCGATTTCCCAGCCAGGGGAAAAAACTTGGAGGGTGTTTTTTTTTTTCCCCCCTTGCATTTTTCCCCATCAGAAAAAGGGGTTCCGGGGTTTGTTAGTCGACGGGTATGAGTCGCTTTCCTGGGACACTGCCCCTGGGGGGCCTGGTCACAGCCCGGGCTGGGGGGGCGTTCCCCCCCAAAAAAACCTCTCTCCAGGTGGGGGTTTTTTTTTTAAATTTTAAATTTGGGGACCCCATCATTTTGGTTTTTCACATTTTAAAATATTTGGGAAACCCTTTTTGGGACCCGGGAGAATTGAAAAGGGAAAACGTGTAGAAAAGGGAAAGGGCGAATGCCAGATTAAGTTCCTGTAAGACAAAGCCAGTTCTACCAAATGGGCTCGCGGGACCCCTATGTCTGGGCCCTTTATACAATGCCAAAAGGATTACCCCTTGCTTTTTTGGGTACTCCTCCCTTTTACAAAAAAACTAAAAGATAGACTGCAAATCCCCCAGAAAAAAAAGTAAGATTCACCTGGGGGGGGGACCAAGAAACTTTGTAGGCAGGATGAATTACAGATTTTGGATTGCTAAATGTTGAAGACAGGGGTAAAAAAACTGAACTAAATCATGTTTTAAAATTGCTCAAAAAACAATGCCCAGAAAAAATTTGCTGTAAAATTTTTCCCAAGGGGGGGGAAACCCAAAAGCAATCATAGTACTAGGGGGGGGGAAAACACAACTTTGTAGTAGCCAAAGTCCAGTGGCCAGGTTTAAAACCAAACCTTTTTTAATTGTCAGCAAAAAAGGAATGGGACAGACTCCCCGCACTGTAAAAAGTAGTAAATAAAAGGGAACCCCATTTCAAGAAGTTCCGAAATGTGCCCTGATGAATGTAGTACAGAAAGGGAGGGGAATGATTTTCTATTTTTTAGCAAACCCTACGAAAAAATTTTTCCCCTTTTTCCCCTAGTAATAAACCCTTTGTTTTGTAGTTTATTTCTTAAGGGCCCCGTGTAGTAGAATTTCTTTTTAGTATGATAAAAGTGTTTTTCATTGTAGAAAATTTAAGAAAAATATTAAAAATTTTTTATATTAAAAATAATTATAAAAATTTAAGGAAAAAGGCCCCCCAATGGAAATAAGTCACTCTGTTGATTTTTTTTGGGTTACCCCGGGGTTAAACCCCAAAGGTTTATCCCAGGTTATCCCGGGTTTCTTACACTATGCCCCTATGTATGAAAAATTCTATGTAACTGAAATTTGTTATACCTGAATAAATTACTTATTTTCTAATTTTCCTGTAGGTTTTAATTTTTTTTACTCTTATACTTTATTGTATTTTTTTTCTATTTTTTAAAAAAAAAAAAATTGAACCTGCCCCCCATAGAAAAATATTTTAAACTACCCCCGTAAGACTGTTTAAATTGTTTATATACTTAATTTTTTGACCCTGGAAACTGAGTTTTTATCTGTACTTTTATGTCATTTTTAAACCCTTTTTTGTAAAAAAAAGGGGCCCTTTGACCTTGCTACCTTTTCTGCGGGCTCAAAAGACTGCCATCCCCAGGGCCCCTTTTTTAGGGCGGGGTAATGGCGGGAACCAGAGGCCAAGCTTTTTCCCAAATGACCCCCGGGTTAGGGGGGGGGAAAAGTGGTAGGCCGGGGGACATTTGGGGTCCCAAAGGGGGGGGGGTATTGTACCCCCTTTCCCAGGGGAGATTTAAGTCTCGGGGGACACCCCCCCCGATAGGGACCCAAAGGGCCGGTGTCCCCTCCCCTTGGGAAAAAGACCCGGGCCCCGGGAGAATCCGGTGAAAAAAAAAAAAAAAAAATTTGGGGAAAAAAGCTAAATTTTACCCATTTTTTTTAATGTTATTTTGTTTTGAGATTTGGGGTTGGTTTTGAGGGTGTTAATTGTTTTTTTTTATAAAAATGTGTAAAAAAAAAAATTTCATCGGGGTGACCACAGGTTTCAGGAACTTATTAGTCCAAAAAATTTTTTTGTACAATTTGCGGAAAGAAATTATCGATACATGGGGCCCTCAAAGGAAAAGTACCCCGAGGGGCGAGGGGCAAGTGGGGACAGGGCGAAGAATATCGGTAAAAGGGAATTTTGGCCCCCCGAAGGAGAAGGGTCAGGACTAGACCCCCCTGCAAAGCCTGAATGCCCGATGATGAAAGCGAGTAAACCAAAAGGAACTCTGGGGTGCTGACTGAAAAACTTGCGGGAGGAAAATTTTCTGCTTTTTTGTTGGTGTTTGGGTTTGGCTCCCGGCACAAGGGAGGAGCTAAAACGTTGATTGGTCATTTCATAATAGCTTGGTGGTTACTTGGAATTGTGGCTTTTTTTTTTGAGAAAAAAAAGCGTCCTTGGAGGGCCAATTTCCCATTTCTGAGATTTTTAAAAAAGCGTTGGAGAGGAATTATCATGAGGCGAGTTAAAGGAGTGTTGAAAATTTGAGGATTTTTTAAAACCAAAAGGGTCAAGATTCGCTATAAGGGTTGAAAAAAAAAACGGGATCAGCTTCTTTAAAAGGCCCCAACGACATACTTGACTGTCTTTTTGGGGGGGTGAGATTTTATTTCACGGGCTCCATGTCCTGAGGAAAATTTACTGGGGTACAGAAAGAAACGTTGTCCCTTTCTAACAAAATTTTGTCGTGTTCTTCTTCGGTACAGTATCAAAATCTTTTTTGTTTTGGGAGGGGAAAAAATTTTCGACAGAGTTAAACCCCCAGCCCCGTGGAGAGGAAGACGTCGCCCTTTTCCTGCCCCTTCACCTGGGGCAACTCTGAACCTGTTTCTCGAAAAATTTTATTTGGGGTTACCCCTGAGAAAGTTCTTCCCCAAGCGAGAGGAGCCCTTGCTTTGCAGTCACTTCAAACCCCCATCCCATCAAGAGGGTAAGAGGGTGACTTTTTTTGCTTGTTCCACCCCCTTCATCCCCATCCACCCATCCTTCCCCTTTCCCCCCCTCACCCATAATCAACACTGGCCCACACATTTAAACCACACTACATACACTGCTATCCTTCTGACTGTCCTATCTTCTTATTTTTCGGCAACTTCGCTTTGGCGAGAAAAACCCGGAAAATTTCCCCCCCTTGGGTACCCCGTGGGTTTTTTTAAAAATCCGGGCGTTTCTTTCCCTTTGGGGCCCCTTTCCCCTCACTATTTTAGGGTAGGCTATCTTAAGGGGGTGACCTTCATAAGTCACAGAAATAGGATTTTTAAAGGGTAACATTAAGGAAAGATACCCTTTTTTTTAAAAACCCCCAAAACCCTCTGCCAAAAAGCACCCCTTTCCCAGGCCCTCATGGCGAGGAAATTTGGTAAATTTTCGTACTGAAGGAAATCAAATGTCCCTGAAAAGAATTCTCAAAGTATTTTCTTCTAAATTTAACTGTTGCTCCAGTGGATGTTTTTTAACCCACGCTGGAGCAGTTTCTTTCCTCTCTTCGGGAAAAAGAGTTACTTTAACTCCCCAAAACATGTTTTTTCCCTTTGGGTAAACTGAAGACCTTCTGGTGTTAAACCCAGTTGCACCTGACAGCTATCCCAAACTCAGAGGGGCTGGGTTTGTGGGCCAGAATCAAAAGTTTTTTTGAAACAAAAAACACTGTTAAAAGAAAATTTTTGATAAAAATTAATCTGAGAATTTTACCCCTTGGGTGTTGAAGCACAAAATTTCCCCGAATCACAAAAACCAAATAAGGTAACCTTAAAATTAAATACCGAGACAACCCGAGGAGGCCAAACTTGTTTTGTCAAAATGGCCTTTTAAAAGTTTCAGTAACCCCGTGCCCATCTGACCAAATTTTTTTATGGAACGTTTTTGGGCCGTGTTTACACAAATTTTTTTAAATTTATGCCTTTTTTGGGCATAACAAAAACAAATGGGAGTACACAAGGGCAAATTTGTAGCATTTGCTCTGGCCAAAAATTCCCTATCGTGATTTTTAAACCAAAAAAAAAATTACCTAAATGGGGGTCCTCTTTTAATGGAAAACAAACATGCTGTTTTTTGCTATTTTTTTCCCGAAAGAAAAAAAGGGAAAGCAGAAAAAACTTTACGCCAAGAAACTTAAACCACTTTTTAAAAAGAAATCCCCCGGGACCACCCAAACCCTGTCCCAAACTTCCTTCCCCGTCTCCGGGTCAAGTGGGACTCCCAGGTCTCTAAACCCAAAGGTTCCCAAAGTTTGGGAAATTTTGCCCCCCTTGGGGCGCCCCCAAACTAAAACCCCCACTTTCACAGGGAAAAACAACAAGGTTCCCTCGTTTTCATGTGTCCCCAGGTTTTCCACAAAATGGGGATTTAAGGGGAAACACAAATAAAGTTTCTTTGGTTTTCCCAAAAACAAAAGCAAGGGGGTGGAAAATTCAACTTGCTCTCGTGTTTTTTAAAAGATCTGTTAATGGCTTTAAAGGGATCACTCCACATTAAACCCCTGAAAATTTTTGAAGGCCAATTTTGACCCGCCTTTTCATAAAAAAGAAGTATGTTTCCATATTTTAAATCTAAAAAAAAGCCCAAGTCAAAACCCCGGCCCAGGATTTGTCCCCCTACGCAAACCCAGGTTTTTCAACTCCCTTTAACCCGATTTAAGGGCAACACCTGAACATAACAATGCCCCGAAAGT
Source organism: Cherax quadricarinatus (assembly GCF_026875155.1). Lineage (NCBI taxonomy): Eukaryota > Metazoa > Arthropoda > Malacostraca > Decapoda > Parastacidae > Cherax > Cherax quadricarinatus. The sequence goes on along the minus strand of NW_026478929.1, from coordinate 17,358 downwards.
GGTGCCTATCTCTTTGCAAAAATAGCTTTTCCTGTTTAAAAGGAACTTTCCCCCAAAGGGAAACTCCAAACCCTTGGGCCCACTAATATTCACTTTGGGGCCCTACACAGTCTCCCATTAAACCTTTTTCACACCTCTTCTTCCGAAACTGGAAAAGCATAACCTAGTTTTATGGGTGACTCTAAAAGACTCTAACGATTCTAAAGACTCTAACGAATTTTAATTTAGTCCCGTTAAAAATTAAAAGCCTCTAGTGAAATGATGGCATTTTTAATAAAAACCCAAACATTCCCCCGCAAAAGTTTTCTCCTCCCCTTGACGAGTCCAGCAGGAAAAGTGTAGATACAACACATGACAAATTTCTTGCAGGGGGTAGAAACGCAGTTTACATCGGAAAAATAAAAATAATGGGGATTTAAAAATTTCCCAAATTAATGTTCAACCCTTTCTTTAAAAACCATTTTCCTTCTTGAGGGTTTAACACATAACTATAATCCCATGTTAACTTTTGAACGAGAAAAGCTGCAAGGGGTTGATCAACAAAAATTTAAAATTTCGTGGATACTGTACTTTGAGAAATCGAGGGGGGACCGTTTTTGTGGTTTTAGCCATCTTGGTTTTTAAAAAAAAGGGTATACATTTAAAAATATTCAAGTGGATGAAGCAACATTTTTTGCAATAGAAAAATAACAAGTCGCCCTGGGCAACTAGTAATAGGAACTGGATATTTTTCCCCCGAGCAGCCAAAATTTGAGTCAATTCCTCTACTTGGAAAATTAGGGAGAAATATTTTCCAAAAATTCTACGGAGAATTTTTTTTTCTCAAAACCCCCCTGGGCCCCCTTTTAAATGTTTGGGGCCTTTTGGGGATTTTCCCCGGGTGACTTAAAAAGGGAAAAAAACTTTTTTTAATACCCTGAAAAGGGGAAGAAAAATTTTCATTTCAAGGCCCATTCCCTTTAAATCCCTACATTGGGGGCCCCCATCCCGGAACACCCATATTGTACTGGGCAAACAAATGTGACATTTTCCCTGGGCGTATATTCCCGGGGGGAAATGTAGGATTGACCATATCCCCGTTTTAATACAAATCAAACTTTTTCCATTTTTAAAAACCTGTAACTCCTAAAACCCCAAAATTTTAAAACCCAGGAATTTTACCCCTTCCGGGGATAAACTGGGGGAGGATGAAATTGTGTCCCTTTTGGGGAAAAATTTCCTTTCCAGTGGGAAATTTATGATGCAATCAGGGGCCCTTTTTAATCGAAAATTTAAAACTTCCAATGGGAACTTGGGCCAAATTTTCTTTTCCCCAAAGATATACCAACAATAAAAACCCACAAAAGAAATTAGAGACACTTTTTAAAAAATTATCAAGCAGAATTTCGAAGGGGGATCTTCAAAAGCGCAACCACCATTTGGTACACTGACCGATTAAGGGCATGAATTAATTTTAAAATGATTAAAACAACACAAACGAGACAATGGAAAATTTTCTAGTTCTTCCCAAACTAACAATATAAAAAGTGAAACCCGCAAAAAATTTTTTTTTGTAAGATCCCACAACTTTTTTGGGGGGAAACACAAGGTTCCTAACCCATTTTTTCCTTCCCCTGATGGGGATTGAAAAAAAATGTTGAAAATTTAAAATTGGCGATTTCCCCCGGACCCGGCCCCAATTTTATGGGGTTTATGTATGGGAGAAAATTCTTCTCAAAAATAACAGTCGTCAATTTAATAAAAAACCATTATCAGTTGTAAAAGAAAGGGGAGATTAAAAACTTTGGAAAGTTTTTCAACCCCCTACCTTTCCCCCTCGTACTTCAACTCTTGAAAATAACCCCACCGCTTACTAGACCTATTACATTACTAGAAAAAGGTTATTGGGAAAAATGAGAAATAGGCCCCTGGCCTTTTCTGGAAAAAACAAAGAAAAAAATAAAAATACCCACCTAGAAATTGCAAACGTTTCCCTTTGGGAAATTTTTCTTTAATGCCCTCCTTTGGGCCCCAGGAAAAATTTTCCAGTTTTTTTAAAAAACTGCTAGAATGATCTTTTTTTTGCTAAGCCCCAAAAAAGACATCCACCAACCTTTGGGAAATTAAAAAAACCCAATATTTTACTTGAATTTATTTGGAAAAATTCTTTAGGGAAAATCATTTTTCCCAAAAGATTGGGAAATTTCTATAAGGGGGGTTTTTAAAACACTTGTTTACTGAAAAAAAAAATTCGGGTTTAGAAAACCCTAGAGGGACCAATTTATGCAAAAAAATGTTATTTTTGGGAAAATGTAGAAGTCAAAAAAAGCAGGGCAATCTTGCCTTAATTTTCCCCCCAAGATGTTCATAAAGCTTTTTGATTTCCTTTTGGCATGTTTGGCCCCTTTTAAAAACAAAACTCATTGAAAACCAGACCATAACTGGACCTTTTTTCAAGTAATTTTTAATTTTTTAACTCAAAGAAAAAATTTATTTCCCCCCCCTTTTATTTCAAAAACCCACGAAACCCCTTTTTACCGCCGTGGGGTCCCACAAAGGTTTTTTGTCTTAGTTTCCCCTTCTGTTTAACATTTATGTGAATGACCTTCCTCAACCAAAAGTTTAATGGGCACAATTTTGACACAGTTTTTCAGATGATGTTATTCTTTTCCCTCTCATCCCAAATCCCGTAAAGGAAAAACAAATTTTGAAAAAGGGCATAGAAAAAATGAATATTGAACTTCGTCCCAAAACTAACTGGGAGAAGAAATGGGAATTAAAGACTAATCCTGACAAGGGCCTTGTTTGCACATAAGGGGTTTTTCAAACACCATGAAGAAAAAGGGGGTAATTTTCCTCAGAGGTACACCTGTTTGCCCCTTAAAACCCTAAAAGAACTTGGGGGTAAAAGAAATAGACAGGCGCCCCCCTCAAAATCCCATGTAAAATAAAAGATCAAAACAGCCCAAAACCCCGGGCCTTAGCGACTCTTTTGATTCAATAAAACCCCCAAATGTCAAAAAAAAAAACTGTATAAAAAAGATTAAAAAAGACCCATACCCCGAAAACCCTTGGGGTTTCCCAAAAGTCATTAACAACCCAAAAAACCAACTTTCAAAAGGGTTTCAAAGGGTCCAGAAAAGAACCTTCGGGTTTAAATTTCTGATTCCCGGAGGAAGACGAGTTAAAAAAGGCCGTTTACACAAAACAAAAAGATATTACTGCCCTAAATGTAACGCCCTTGACAACCCCAAAAAAAGAAAAAACTTTTTTACAAAGCAAGAAAAATACAAGCCAGAAAAGAGAACATCCTTACAAGCGTAAATACCCCGATTACACCCTCAATACTTTCCCCCCTCAAGGACCAAAGAATGACTCTCCCACAGAGGGTTTTTGTCGTTTTTTTCATAAGATTTATTTCCCCCGACCCTTTATTTTGAGCAAATTAACCTTATGAAGAAATTTGGAAATTCCAGGGAACCCCTTCCCAAAAGGGGATATGAAATCATGCCCCCAAATTTAAGGGGGGGGGGAAAAAACTTTAAAAATTTTAATGGGGAAAAATTTTTAGGGCTATTGGGGGGGGGAACACCAAATTAAAAAAACCTTTTTGTCCAAAGAAATTAAAAAAACTGGCCAAAAATTTTTTGGGCCCTTTTCCCGTCGTATAAAATCCGCTGTGGGAATCGCGAAAAAAAAAAAAAAAAAAAAAAAAAAAAAAAAAAAAAAAAAAAAAAAAAAAAAAAAAAAAAAAAAAAAAAAAAAAAAAAAAAAAAGCAATTGCAACTTTTATAATACTACCCAAAAAAGAGTCATGTAGTTATATATTTTAATTATATCTAGTTTACTCGGGTGGGGTTTGATTATCCTTTTTAAAGAATTAAACAAAACAAATTTACCTACAAATTTTTAAAATTTCACCCCAAATGGTTGGGCCCCCCTTACCTTTTTTTATCCCCACCTCCCCCCCCCCCCCCCCCCCCTTTTCCCAAAAATTTTTCCTTACCCACCTTCTTCCCTTTCCCATTTTTACCAAAAGGGGCCTTTGGGCCCAAAAGCGAAGGGAAATAATTTTATCTTTTTTGGGTTTTGGGGTGAAGGCCCTCGACTGTTTCCACTCCCGGGAAAGACTGGGTTTGGGGGTTGATTTCTCCCCCTTTTCCCGCCATTTTTTTTTCCTTCCCGGGGACTAAAAAACCCCTCCCCCTTGAGTGGCTGTGGCTTTCCAGGGTTTTTTCCCCCCGGGCCCGGATGTTTTTGTATTTTTTTGGGACCCTTTTTGAAAGGTGTGCCTTTTCAATTTAAATTAAGAAAAGTCTTTCCTGAAATAAAAAGGGACACATTTCAGGGGGAAAAAAAACTTACGGAAGGGAGTTTGCATTTTCCTGTTTTTTCAAAATGGGATGACCATTTTTTAAAGGGGGGGTCATATTGCACTTTTCCCTTTTGTTTTTTTCCCGATTTTTTGCATGTCTGCAGATACCCAAAGGGTTGTATGGGGCACAGGGTTGGGGTTTTTTTTTTTGCCTTGGGTTTTGTGGGCCCGTATTCCCCTTTTTTTGCATGTTTACCTGTCTTAATTTTCCTTTTCCCCCTAGCACCCAAAAATGGAGCTTCCACCAGTTTTTTTTTGGGGGAAAAAATTTCTCATATAGTTAGTGGAGTCCTCTTGTTTGCTATTTCCTGTGGTATTTCTAGTTTGCAATATTGGTTTTATCTTATCTTTGACTACACTTGTTTCCCCACTACGGCTCCTGTCCCTTATGAGGTCATTTATATGTATTCCTTCCTGCGTATAATTCCCGACTACCTGGACAAAATCTCCAGCTTCACCATTACTGTCTCCCCAGGACAGCACCTCCAGCTTCACCATTACTGTCTCCCAGGACAGCACCTCCAGCTTCACCAGTACTGTCTCCCAGGACAGCACCTCCAGCTTCACCATTACTGTCTCCCAGGACAGCACCTCCAGCTTCACCATTACTGTCTCCCAGGACAGCACCTCCAGCTTCACCATTACTGTCTCCCAGGACAGCACTATCAGCCCCACATTTACTGACTACCAGGACATCACCTCCAGCCTTACAGTTTCTGACTACATGGCCAGTATCAAGGGCAGTACCATTCAGCCCAGACTTTTTATGTTCCCATCTGTTGTAGAAAGCTTCAAGGTTGTCTATGAAAACAGCTTTGATGTTATCCTCTTTTAATACCCTTGTGATTTTAGTCCACAGATTTTCCTAATTTGAGCATACCCAAAAACACTTCCCTGTTTTAATACTGCTTGTAGCTAGTTCTTGGATATCTGCACAAGGGGCGTGACACCAATTTCCACAAAAATGACAATTTATCTATGTGGAAGCCCGTTTGTTTGATTGACTGCAGACTATACAGAGCTTCATAATGATTTGAGTGGTTGATTTACTGTAATTCTACTAGCAACCTCTTGAATACTCTATTAATAACCTCCTAAAATGAAGCTCTAGCTATTTGTATTTCTATTTCTAACTAATTGGACAGCTTACCGTGTTCGTTCCTGATTTATATTTATTGTTTGTGTTTGATAAGGGTGCCTACAACCCCATCCATTTACAGTCTGCTTTATTGTCCAACGAATCCGTTTGAAACTAGTCAAGGGTTCGGACCAGTCAAGGGTTCGGACCAGTCGAGGGTTCGGACCAGTCGAGGGTTCAGACCAGTCGATCTGATCTGATCAGTGGGTCACTTATTTAAAACATACTAGTCGGTGATTTGGGCTAACACATGAAGGATCTACTTGAAATTATCTACCCGAGTAATATGTGATTTGGTTGATACAAAAGTATAACTTGTGTGTTGAGGAGCCGGTGATTTCTGGCAGCTCCTACAGTGATGAACGGTCGAGCCTCAACCCTTGTTTATCAATCGCTGTATCTATCTTTTCTAGTTTTTTTTTTTTCGTCACCACCACCCAAAAAAGCTATTTATCACATAGTTTTACTGGTGGAAATTTTGGGAGGAAGGGACGCGTTTTCTGTAAATAAAAATTGCTTCTCGGTGTTTATTGCACCCGCCCGGTAACTACGGTTATAATTTTAAATTACAGTAACGCTGGTTAAATTTCCCAAAAAAAAAGAAAATAAAGGGAAAATCACTCCACCCCCACTAAGTACCATTATAAACGGGTTTTTGTTGCTCTACAACACTGTTTTCTGCTATTACGGTACACAATTATATGCGAGTACACTACGGGCCAAAGTTTTTTTAAAACATCTGACCCTGTGGAAGATTCTGGCAACTTCTGGCCCCTGCCTCATGGGCTTATCACTTCATTTACAGATTTCCCCTTTTTTTCAAATGCACTTTAGCCTTTATCATCTACCGGGGAAACTGAGGAGTTCTGCGCGATAGGTCCAATGGCCAAAGTGAAGAGGACAATGACAGAGTTGGTCAGTGGGAGGGGGCCCGTTTCGAAAATCGCCCCCCACCGTAGAGGGAGAAGCGGGAAGATAGTAAAGGAAGGGGGAGGCCAGAAAAATCAAAAGAGTCAGTCAAAACCTTTCACTAAAAGCGGGAAGCAGGTGACAAAAAACGAACCGGGAAAGTACAGGGGCCCTTAGGAGTGTCTGAAGAGTGGCCAAAAGACGAGGAAAGGGGCAGACCAGGGGGCAGTAACAAAAAGGGGCCCCCGGGGGCCCCTGCGGGTCATGGATTTGGGACTCCAGGGTTGGGTTTTTTTTTTTGTTTTTAAAAAAAAAAGAAAGAAAAGTAATGAAAAAAAAAATATAAAAAAGAAAAAAAAAATGGGGGCCCGGGGGAGGATAGTTCCTAGAGGAATGAAAGGGCCGAAATCTCCCCCCACGCCCAAGGGCCCTCAGCCCCCGCAAGTAGCGCAGATGCAGCATGGAACCGTGCCGCCCCACCCTTCATCCAGAAAACCCCGTGTAAAGCTTTCCAAAGCCCTGTAAAAACTTCACTCAGTTTACAAAGGGCTGGCCCCTCCTCGGGGAAAAAATTAATGCATAGAAAAAGAACAAAAACTGCAAAAAAAACACTTTTTATTTAAAAATAAAAAAATTAAAACACTTAAATATGAAATATTGATCTACATTTAAAGAAATGAAAAAGGAAAAATATAAATTATATCTGAATTCAACGAAATATTATAAAATTTGGGGTGTCTTGTGTTGGTGCACTGTGTTTTTTGAAATTTTTACCCGTTTGATGTGTGGGGGGGGCCCCAGGGGTGTTTGGTGACAACTCCCCGGTCATTCTTCACAGATTATTGCCGTAAAATAATCTATCCAGATGACAGGAAAGCAGGTTCTTTACCCCCTGCAATGTGGGGGGTTTTACGCCCTGCAACTTCTAGTGTGCACGGGTAAGTAGATAAAAAGGGGATTCTCAGGATGTTAGTCCCTCCCCTTAAAATTTACTCGTTGGTTGGGGGGTGACCCATTCGTCATTCCCAAGGGGGAAAGAGAAAACAGGTTCCCCATATTAAAGAAATCCCTCCAGATGGGTAAAAACCCTAAAAAGGTGGGTGTTATTAAAAATTTTAAAACATAGGCAAGACTGAAAGGACTAATTTTTTAAAATTTGGTCAAAATAAAAGCTTTAAACCCAATAAGCCCACTAATTGAGCAGGCATTACTTACAGTAGTGCGGGAGCTGTGGTCGAGTGTTACTTTTTGGGCCGGAGCCCCACAAAACCCTTTCGGGGGGGGGGGAAAGAGGGAGGGGGGGGGATAGCAAGAGCTAGACTGACCCTACCTTAACAATACCCGGCCCAATGAAACTATTGTTACTATATACCCCCTCGCACTCCTTTTAATTAAATTTTTCCCTCACACCCCCCCTCCCAAAGACTTATAGTCAAGGATAAAAGAAGAATAGACGAGGAAAAAAGTTCTAACCGTGGAAGCGCGTAAGACAAAAAATCATTTTGACTGTCCCACGATTTAAACCAGTCAGAGAAATAATGGATGAACCATTGATAAACCAATATAAAATTTAAAAAGTTTTGAGCCCCCAAGGGTCCACCCAAGAGGCGATTTTGGTTCCTTAAAAAGTTTCTAGGTACATAAAAGGTGGGGAAATTTTTTTTGGTCCTAATTTCCACGGGGACAATCCGGCATGGCCGTAATGGAACGGCTGAGCTGGGGGGCCCCCTTAAACTCCCCCAAAAACAAAAAGCGTTCTCCCCAAACAAAAAACACATTTTTTCCCGGGGGTGGCGTGGAGGTAGGCACAATTTAATTTTTAGCTTTACCCTTCGGGGAAGGGTGGGTATTTTTCTGGTGTACAAAATTTTGGGATTTAGGCAACTGTAGATAATAATAATGTAGACCTAAGCCCTTTAAAACATAGGTAGAAATGGGCCGATAATGTAGGCAAACACTGGGGATAAGTTAGCTGGGGAACTGGCAGCCCTAGTTTGAACAAAAGGGACGGGGTCGGAAGAGGCCCGCTCGTTCTTCTTAAAACAGACCCAACTGGACAAGACATGCCTGTCACAGACGGCCCCCCCCAGTTCTTCACATTTGAGACCTGGGGAAAATCTGGTAGAGGCACCTCGATTACTGTAATGCCCCTCCGTCGGCCCATACAGTAAGAAAACCCTCCACTTTATCTCGTAGATTCGGGCCAGTGTCTGGGGAGTTTGTGGGGAGTTTTGATCTGTGGGCCTGGTTGCCCAGCAGAGTGCATGCCCAGTAAGTACCAGTTTTTTTCAGTCTGGAAGCTAGTGCCCGTGTCTGCTAGTTTTTAGGGGATATACACCCCTTGGATATAGGAATTTTGGGGTGCAGGTTGGGCCCTTTAAATAACGATTCAATATTGCAGGAATTAAGGCCCCCGGTTGCCCGTGGTTTCGAGGGGAAGTCCAAAGGGGCAAAGGCTAAGCTTGGGGAAGTTGAAGATTGAAAATATGCTGCAACACCAATAAGTTAGTCCTTTATTTGCTGCAGGCAAGTTTTTTTGCAACATCAATAAATCACTGGGTTGGATAGGCCTACACGGGACATAAAATGAGGTCAACTAGAAATACAGTAAAGAAACATGGTAAATGGGCTACAAAATTTGTGACTGGACAGAGATAACAATTTTGCAGCACGAAATGATGCCGGGGAAAAATTAAAAAACAATGTTCACTACCTCCTTGATAAATTTGCCCCAGTTAAAGGGGTTAGGTTTAAACGAAAACGAACCGGGGATGAATTCTGAGATATTAGATAATATGAAATTCAGAGACCACTGCAAAAAAGTTTAAAAAGCAAACAACAGGAATTGCAGCACTAATGAATTTCCCAAAAAGGGTGGGAACAGAGTAAGAGACTTATAAAAGGAGCAAAGGCAAGCGGATTTCATTGAGAAAAAAAACCCAGAGGCTGCTGAAGGAGGGTTTTATAAACTGGTAATTCCCTTGGCGTGCACAGGTTGTTTTTGTTAGGGCCCCCGAGAGGGGGGGCAGTATTACCTCTGCTGTCCCCACGGGAGCTTATCATACAATAAGCATAACCCCAGAAAGCTCGGGCAACAACAAAAACAGTTGGGGTTAGCCATAACCGTAATGGGTCTAACATAGTACTCACTATCGAAAATTGAGGTATCCCATGAAAACACTAAGGTGGAAAAAATTCTTTAATTCAAATACACATCTGTTGCATCAACACTAGTAAGTAAACTACCAGGCACAAAACCCTTTAACACAGCTTGGTAAGTTTCAAACACACTTACCAATAAAGGGAAAACCCCAAACAGTTGTCAACTAGTAAGGTATTCATGACTTTATTCAAAAAGAACTAAGCAGGTTAAACCCCAACTAAGGCACGGGCCCTGATAACATCCTGTCTAAGTTCCAAAAGATGGGTTTTCTGACGTCAAACCCTTTGCTCACATAATAAATCATCAATCACCACTAATACCGTACGGGGGGTTCAAGGAGGCCAGAGTTACCCATTTTCAAGAAAAAATATAGGTCTATGTAAGCAAACTATCCTTTGTATACTCAGTAAAATATCTAAAATTTGAGGGGGGGTTGTACCAAGAGTTTACTTAATAACAACAACTTTCCCCTCCATACTATAAATGGGTTTTTAAAGATCCTACTAAACCGACACCTCCTTATTAATTGAGGATTACCTGAGAACTGAAATGTCAAAGGGGAAACCCTCATAGTAAGGAAACCCTTAGCCGCAAAAGCCTTCGATACTGCCCCACAATAATTATGTAAAAAACTTCAAGCATCGGAAAGGGTTCTGTAGACGGTTTAAGTCCTATTTTACAACAGGAAAAAATAGTCAAAATCAACAAAACAGAATAAAAAACCCTGCCGATAAATGTGGATTCCCCGGGTAGTATTCTGGGTCCCTTATTTTTCTTATGTTATTTTAATGATTGTTGAAACCCCTGAATGTTTTGCAATGATTATTATGTTATATATATAATTATTACCTTTTATTTAATTTTATATTTCTTATTTTGCGATAATGCTAAATCGTAAATGTATTGCTTTAATTGTTATTTGAGTAGTTTCCTTTTTTAGGGAGGGTGTAAAAATATTTTGTGCTCAGTTTTAAGTCTTGTTGAAACTACGTAAAATTTTCGCTGTTTGCTCGTTATATTGCCCGGGTTTTGCTGGGCGATGCTGTCCCCGAAGCTACACGTGATCAGGGGGGGGGTGTCCTCCCGCCTCGAGTATTCAGTTGCTCAGCTCACTTGGTGGTTGGACAGATTGCTGCCTTATTCTTGTTATTCTGTAGAAACTCTGTTCCAGAACATGTATAACTTAATGTTTCCCATTGTACTGAGGTTGTTGTCTCTAACATCTGAGTAACTCAGGTCCCGAGCTGTAACTTTCATTAAATTTTACTGGTCTCTGGTACTGCCACAGTTTGGGGTTTTGTTTTTCTGAACTTAGATTCAGTAGTATGGGAGTTTTTTTAAATTTTTGGAGGATCTGTGAGGTCCCCATTAGTGTCATTCTATTATCTCCTTGTTCCTGATTCGTGTCGCAGTTGCTTGTTGATTTCTATTGGGCTTAGCATCTTTTTGTTGTTCAAGGATGTTGGTTTCCCGTCGGTCAAGAAGTTAGTTTATGTGAGGGCTTTGTCAGTCACTTGTTTAAATCTAGTCGAGTCGGGAACATAAAATGAATATTAAACACTTACAGCATACACAAACTTGTCATATTTGTAAATTTTTCTTATTAAATTTTAAAAGTACCAACGGTACTTTGAATTTAAATGTGATATTGCTTTTTGCACAATAAAATTGAACTGGAGATGTGATATTATTTTGATTACTGTGATTAATTTTAAATTTAATTTTTTTTGATAATATACCTCTAGACTTAAAAAATTTTTTAAATTTTAATTTCTCTAGTTAGTACCCACAGTTTAATCCGAAGCACTACTGAATCATATTGAATTTAATGGTAATTGGACAAAAGGGTACGACTTGTTTCGAAAACCCCGTAACGGCTGGGTGCTAGAAGGGGAGTCCTTTCTAGTATTCACTGGAGATCTCTAACTTTTAGAATCGCGTTTTTTGTAACAAATGGGGGCCTGTTGGGATGCTTCAAACCAAGGTGTTTGGGGAAAATTGTCCAGTTTGACTACAGTAACTTATGATCAAACATTTGAGTACTTTTCCCAATCTAAACTTTGAGTCTGTTTGTACAAATACCAGGGGGGTGTATTACCTGACTGAGTCTCTTGATCCAAAGGGGAGGAATTACTGTTTATGATTTAGTCAAAAACAACCAACACTAAAATTTCCATCAATTTAGTTTCCCATAATCACTTCTTTATCATTATTTTCGTGATGTATCCAAAATGAAACAGTTAATTGATACCTTTACTTTGTCTGAGTTAAGTACATTAAAACTTCAGATTGTTGGCGAGTAGCCCAAAAATCTCGATGTGATGTTAACAGGAAATTACACCACAGAAACTGTCAGAGTGTTGTTAAAGATATATTGTTTCCCGCTCAAAGAGAGTCTGTTATGATTCAGATTCAAAAGCAGTGTACAATTAGGGAAAATGGCTCTATTTTTGACGTAGAAGAAAGAGCAACTAAGGCAGAAATGAGCCTATGTCTGAGCCTAGTGTACCCCAGTTTTTGTCACACCTTCCCTCCTAAATGTTAGCTTGACCAGCCCAAAACTGTAGAGTGTATGCTACACCTGTATCTACTTATCCCAGCCCCAAACGCTCTCTAGAGACGGCGCGAAATGTCCGACCTAAGGAAGTCCAGAAAGACAGTTAATTTCCCTACCCTCCATTACCTACGGTCCCATCTCTCAGGGAAAATTTGAGAGGTTTGAACGCCTATTTTTGCAGCTGCACAAATGAGGCACAGAGGGGATTGAACGAAGAAAATTTCCAAAAAGAAAAAGTTCGTTGGGAAGACAACAACTGATAGATCACAGGGCAATTTAATGTGCAGAAAGCTGCATCTTGGGGTTTCCCAAGTTTTTTGAAAGTGACAGACACTATTTTGATGTGTTTGAGAACCAGGACTGCATGAAAATGGCCCGAAAACACTGGCAACATTGTTTCATAAGCTTTTACGGAAGAGCTCAAACTTTTACGTGCTTTTCCCCTTTGCCAAGTACATTAGTTTTGACGCTGTAAAAAAAACATTCTAGGGACATAAATTTTCCTGTAATTATCAAAGAGCATTTCATACTTCAATGGGCAAAATCAAACTTGTGTAGAATTTTCTCGTGAGAAAAAATTGCTTTTTAGGAAAGGTCTAGAGTGCCAAGTGTAACAACTACAACAGCCTTGTTTTAGTTGTTACTAAGCGAAAGTTTTAAAAACTGTATCCTGTGACATACAAAACTGATCGCATACTACCCCGGGTATTCGGAAACTGCAGCATTAGCAGACAATTTTCGAGATTTTCACAAAACTTGTACTACAAAACACAAAGAAAAAAAAGGTAACTAAAAATTGTCCAGAAGTTGGCAACCTAAATCAGTGCTCAGTGCCCGGTCTGATGTACCTGCACTGTAACTTCTCATACCTTTTTCCAGGAAAAAATCCAATCCTGAATCTGTCTCTGTGGTAACAGAAATCTGATACGAGAAGAAGAAAGTTAAATGAAAAAATTGTAAAAGAAAAGGACAACTAGGGTTTGCTATAAGTTTGAGATACGAGAAAAAAGTCGGGGTGGCCCCCCCCACCAAGTCGTATCCTCTTCCGGGAAAAAAGGCACCAAAATCCCGAAATTCCCCTTTCCTACTGTTTTAGATAATGTTACTAGGTAGGACTACGTCGAAAGTGTATCTGACAAAAAATTCGTTCAGCGATGATCCTTACTTTTCAAGGAGGAAAAAAGGGTTTATGAATCACATCTAACCGAGATAATTCTTTCAGAGACACGGCAGTTATCCACGTTATTAAGAGAAATTTTACTGCCATAAGATGATACCTATTGCAAGATAGATTTTGTTAGAAGCCTATGGAGGGGGTTATAAAAGTGCCTCCGCACAAAGTTTTTTTTTCAAACAAGCTATTATCTGGTTTTATTTCAGTGGGTATTCTAGTGGTGTATTTCCCCTCAGGTCATGGGCTTTGATAGGGGAAAGTATCCTTCATGCTTTGGTATATGTAAAGAACCCCTGTGATTGATAAAACACTGATGATAATTATGCCATTGAAGCTTGTAGAGAAAACCTATTTTATTTCCTCTCTGCAATTACTAGGTATGTCAAAGATTCAACAACCATCCTTGTCTTCTGTTGAGTTATGGGTGACAAAGATTTGGGGTTGAATATGTTGTTTAGTGATGCTTGCGCCCCCGGGTCATTAACCTGACTCCCCGGTCTCAACCTAGTCAGGGCCAACTGACGTTTAATTTTTAACTCATTGATTTAATCAAGGGTCGTTTGTTTATCGTCCTGGAAAGACTGAAAAATATAGCCGTTATGAGAAGTGAAAAAAAGGATCTCGATAATTGTTATATTATTAACCGGTGTTTTATAAAAAAAAAAAAAAAAAAACAAGTTGAAAATGATTTTTACCAAGGTCAAGCAAATTTTCCCCGTTTTTGTTTACCAGATACATTTTGTGAAAAAGCCATTTATTTGGCTCACAAAAGTCCCATAGGGGACATTTGGGGGTTTTCAAGAAGAACTCGGTAAACGGCAAAACATTTTACTTGGCCAAAAATGGGGAAAAAATATGATCGTGCGACTTGCCCCCGTGTTCAAGGTGACGGAAGCCAGCGCACTCACTTCCCCCTGCGCCCCTCATTCCTTTTTACCCTGCATGGTTTAACCATTCTCACTCTTATTATTGATTGTGTTGGTCCTTTGCCTAGAACCAAAAAAAGGGAAAACCCAAAACTTATTTACTTTATGGCGCTGCAACAGCTATCCCGAAGCTATTCCTATGAGAAAAATTAAAGCTTTTTTGCTATTGTGAGAGCGCTGATAAATTTTTCTCCCATTTTGGATTGCCACGGAGATACAATCGATCAGGGATCTAACTTCACTTAAAAGATCTTTTGAGAAGCTTATCCCCCCTAGGAATAAAGTCTGTATTTTAAACCCAGTTACATCCACAGTCCACAAGGTTCTGGGGTTTCATCAGACACGAAGTCCATGAAAAAGCTTATTGTGAACATTTTTCTGAGACGGGGACGAGGGTAAAACCTTTTCTTCTGTTCGCTATGGGAAAGGGCAAGAAGTCTCGGATTTAGTCCTTTGAATTTAATATTCGGACACCAAGGGCGTGGTCCCTCGCAGTGTTAAAGACGTGTGGACAGGAAAATCAAATCCATCATTGATACTTCACCTTCATTATGCAGCAACATTTGAAGCCGCTAGAGAGCTAGCTCAAAAAAACCTATTTTCAGCCCAAGGAAATGAAGCAACATTATGACAAGCGTGCGTCTCTCGTTCTTTTAAAGCAGGGATAAGGTGATGGCTCAGAATTAGTACCAGGTCATCTCTAAAAGCCAGGTTGATGGCCCCTGGAATAGGAAAAGCTTAGCGACGAAAAATTATTTGGTCTACCCCTGGGAAAAAAGAAATTAATCTGGTCCCATTTTAAATCAGCTTAGAAATACTATGCTGTCCTCTACTTACTACACTTTCTTCCTAGGACAGAGGAAGAAAACGTCAGCACCTGACACTCTAGAGGTAAAGAGGTTCTTTTTTGAAAAATCATGACTCTACAATCACTAGACGATTTTCTTAAAAAACCTTGGAATTGATAAAGCTGGTGATTTTTAAAAACATGATTTTGCATTTCCCCAATTTGTTCGGTGATGTTCCTAAACTTTGTACTCTGGGGGGTACATGCGTTGATGACAGGGAGCATCACCCATTAAAATCACCCTATAGGATAATCCAACAAAGATAAAGCATTGAAAGAAGGGTTGAGTTTTTGTTGTTACGGACTTATTGAGGGCCCGAAAAGTCCTGGGCATCTCCCTGTATTTTAGGCCTAAACCTACGGGAGTTTTTGGATGTGCACTGATTACGAAAGTGAACTCTTTCACCTTGCCCCGATGGTTTTCTACCTCGATTTACGACCCTTTTTGACCCCTGGTCAGGACCCAGTTTGTCGCCCTTTTGATCTCTTCGAGGCTTTATGTCCCCTTACTGAACGTCTCAAGAAATATCTGCTTTTTTTCGTTAAGATGGATTTTTAAAACCTCGTCCCCCCTTCGGGCCCATGTAACGCGGCTTCTTCATTCCAGTGTCAATGAACGATTGACCCACAACTTGGAAGGATTGAAGCTTACCCTTTACGACTTAGTGGGGGTAATGACGATGGGGGAAAAGCACTTTACGCGTCTCGAGATTGTTTTGAGAGACTGGGCACTACAACTTCATGTCAACTTAGCCAAATGTGTTTTTGGGCAACCAAAATTACCTATCTGGCCCTTTTTTATCGGCCAAGGGGAGGGGGCTCCTATTGAGGCTAAGGTTCCCGGGAATTTCTGAATTTCCAGTGCCACAGGATAGGAAAGGAATACAGAGATCCTGGGTTTTTGGCAGGGTTTATCGCAGGTTCTGTCCAAATTTTTCTAGATTGCCTCCTCTTATGAGCTTACAGTAGCAAATTTAAGTTCCCTGGACTAGGAGTTCAGACTCTTTAAAAAGGTTTTGAAACTTTTTTGCCTCCTCTGTCCGTTTTGAAAAGTCCTAATTTCAATTTTCCCCTTCTTTTTAGTATAATGCGAGTGGTTATGCGTGGGTGCTGTGCTACCCCAACATCAACATCCACGACTTCTCCATCTTATGTTATATTCATCTAAGCTTAAATGACACCAAAAAATTAGCCACTATTGAAAAGGGCTCTAGCTCTTGTGGTTCTTGAACTTTTTGCATGTTTTTGGGTTTCCCCCTTTTTAAAAAATTAAACCGTTTTTTCAGACCACAATCCACTCCCTACATAAACACTATGAAAATAAAATGCTAGGATCTGAGGGGGGCCCTCAGAATCTAACCTTTATTCTATTGTTAAAACACAAAGTGGTCTTGTAATGTAATTTCTGACGCTCTGTCTCGTCCATAATAATTTTCAGTTACATTAAATTAAAGTAATTTATGCCCCAAAAACCTTTTGTTACTTGCCAGTCAAATTCAGTAAAGTAAAATTAATCCCCAGCCCATATTAACATTATATCAGTCATGTCTAATTATTATATTTATATTCACAGTATTGTTGTGTGAGGGGGACATAACTGAGTGATGAGTGGGTAGGTGGTGGGGCGATGTTACGGTGGGCGCAACACTGTCCTGCCCAGACCCCCCCCCCTTCACTTGCACCTTAAGCTGTTTATACTCAGATGTCCATACGCATGCATTCCCCAACCCCTACTTTAAAATGGAACAGTCTCCTCTCATGATCGGCCCTAAGTGCCCCCCGCTATCTACGCTACCTGTCTCTACACTGAGTACATAATCACGAGTATCAGGATCCATACTGGGGGTACTGCCCTAGTACTAGGGCCAAAACCTTGTGAGGATGCTGTGAAATTGTAGGGTGCTTGGGACAAAAGACTGATTAAAAATTTTATATTATATTGTTTTGTAATGTAACCGAGTAATCGTAAAAAATGTGAAAGACATTTAAAGCACTCCTAGTGCGACCATCTGGGTTGGGGGGGTGTTGCAACCCCCGAATGGTTGCAATATTTTATGTAATTTATTAATTATTACCTTTTATTTTAATTTTTAATTGCCCCTTTTATTTGCAATAAAAGCCCAAATCGAAAGTATTTTCCCTTTTTTTGTTATTTGACGTAGTTTCCCTTTTTTAAAAGGATGTAAATATTATGTGTCAGTTCGTCTTTGATTGTCAAACTACGTAATTACGGTTTGCTCGTTATACTGGGTTCTTACTGGGCCGACTGCTGTCCACGAACTATCACAAG
>NW_026478928.1:0-11495 GCF_026875155.1 Cherax quadricarinatus | reverse complement strand
TCCCCCAAGAAAGTACGTATTGGGTTTTAGTCACCTTGCACATGCCGTTCTTGTTTACCTACAAGTAAGTGGGTATTTGGGGTGTTAGTCCCCTTGCACATGCCGTTCTTGTATCTAGAAAGAAAGTGGGTATTTGGGGGTTTTTAGTCACCTTGACAGCCGTTTTTTGTTTCCCTAGCAATAGTACTACTTGGGTGTTAGTCACCTTGCACATGCGTTCTTGTTTACTAGCAAAAGTAGGTACTTGGGTGTTAGTCACCTTGCACATGCCGTTCTTGTTTACCTAGCAAGTAAGTAGGTACTTGGGTGTTAGTCACCTTGCACATGCCGTTCTTGTTTACCTAGCAAGTAAGTAGGTACTTGGGTGTTAGTCACCTTGCACATGCCGTCCTTGTTTATCTAGCAAGTGAGTAGGTACTTGGGTGTTAGTCACCTTGCGCATGCCGTCCTTGTTTACCTAGCAAGTAAGTAGGTACTTGGGTGTTAGTCACCTTACACCTGCTGTCCCTGTTCACCTAGCAAGTAAGTAGGTACTTGGTTTTAGTCACCTTGCACCTGCTGTCCGTGTTCACCTAGCAAGTAAGTAGGTACTTGGGTTTTAGCCACCTTACACCTGCTGTCCGTGTTCACCTTGCAAGTAAGTAGGTACTTGGGTTTTAGCCACCTTACACCTGCTGTCCGTGTTCACCTAGCAAGTAAGTAGGTACCTGGATGTTAGTCTACTGGACTGGATCGCATCCTGGGGCACAAGGTTACAGGACACCAGTGTAGATAAAGACATATAGTTCTCAATGATGCACTGGCATTATTGGGCGGCTAACCCTCTTGATTAAAAATCCGAACGCAATCTTACCTTTTCTCACGTACTCTTGAATGCATCATAAGTAACTGAAACGTGGATAGCATTCACCCTAGATTTTTACAAGTATACTGGCAGGAACTTTTATATTGTATATCAGTGTGGTGATCATAAGGTAAGATTTTGTCTCTGTGACCCACGAACACTCATGCACGAAGGTCTGTTCAGTAAAATTAACTATTTTTGCGCGGAATACAGTTAATCATGACAGCCTCTGTAATCTTGATCATTATATAGAAATACACCAGAAGCCAGTTTTAAACAGTAAACGAGAGCCACTTCTATTTCGTGAATAAAGGAGGAAGCGTTCAGTACGTTCCAGGTATATTAGGTAAGGCACATATGCAACAGTTAGGATCTTTATTACGAACGTTTCGCCTACACAGTAGGCTTTCTTCAGTCGCCGTACTTTTAGGCGAAACGTTCGGTAATAATTATACCAACGTTCATATTGTGCCTTACCTAACAACATTCGTATTTTATAATACCATTTTAAAATCACTGTTCCAGTATCTTGTCGTTCATACAGACAGTAAATGGTCTTCAGATACATCCTTTGTCGTTCATACGCTGCCAGTATCTTGGTCGTTCAGACATGCCAGGTACTGGTCGTTTCTTGAACACATCAGTCAGCCTCGGAACCTTCACATAGCTGACTCAAGAATACTATTCCGCTATTAATAGTAAACGATTTCATTTACGTAGCCGTCTAAGACGAGCATCACAGGAAAAGGAAAGAACTGAAGACAGACAAGAGTGGTACAACTTGAAGGCAACATAAAAGTCTAATTCATTGAAAATATAGTGGTGAGAGAATATGTGGAGGCATTGTAAAATAGTTCACGATACAGCGTGCTCAGTTTGCAGAAAAATTACGAAGTGATATTTTGATGTTGAAACGCACACAAGAAATGCCGAAGGATGCTTCATGTTGTTTTCGGAAACCTCAAAATACCAGCCTTACCCTGTCACATGCAATCGCCTCAGCTGCGTTGAAAAGAACAAAAGCGTTAGAGACAGATAAGCAGTGTGAAGTGTGTCTTTGTGTCTCCGAAAGAGTTGCAAGAGCACTATGTAAACTCAAGGAACATTGGTCTTTGCAATTAAAACATATAATAAAGCAATGGGAATACTTTTGACTGTCTCTGGATGAAAGATTAGACGTTAGTGAGAAGATCAAGTCATCGTATTTATACGTATTGTAGATATGGTTTCTGCATCACAGGGTCAATTAACCAAAAGAGAATCTTTGGATATCAGTACAACAAAAAAGACGTAGACAATCTTGCAATTGTTGATTTGGCTGTAAGTGAATATGTATGATTTTGTATTGGTTCTTCTACTGTAACTGAAAGCGTAAAACGAACAATGATAGGCTGTAAAATGTAACGAGTTACTTCGATGAAAAGGAATGGAAAGACTGTATCACACTAAACGTTATTGTTCTCTAAGAAAAAATTTGTGGCAAGATACTAATTAAAATCTGCAAGAAATCTTTGAGACATAGAAAGTGAACATTTTTCCTTGAAGAACCAAGTTCAGAATCTGTGTGAAAAAAAAGACATTTATGTACAGTTTTGGACATTAATTATAGGAAATTCTTCGCCACGAGTGACTTCTTCAGTCCTGAAGATAAATGGTTCAGAGAACCGACAAGTTGATAAACTAGACACATGTGCAACGCTTGGTATCTTTATTGAGGAAATGTTTCGCCACACAGTGGCTTCATCAGTCCATATAAAGGAGAATGGTTAAGAACAGGAGGAGTTTGAGGAAATCAGTCCCTCAGGCTGGAGTCGATGTTATCAGTCCATCAATCTCGAAAAGAATACAGCATCTTGGGATCTTAATACAGGGAATTCTTCACTTGCCTAACCTATAGACATGACCTACTTCCACATTTGGATTTGTCAAATGTGAAACCACCTACGACTGCTGCACCTCTCCTGCCTACAGTATATAAGCCACTTCGATTGATGGGCTGAGTACATCGACTCAAGGCTGAGGGACTGATTACCTCAAGCTCCTCCTGTTCTTCACCAGTATCCTTTGTATGGACTGATGAAGCCACTGTGTGGAGAAACATTTCCTATAATATGTATATGTTCAAGTCTCGTTGGTATCACCATACCATCTCTCAGAATCTAGTGACCTACCACTACACTCTGGTCAGTATCACCATACCATCTCTCAGAATCTAGTGACCTACCACTAGACTGTGGTCGGTAACACCATACCATCTCTCAAAATCTAGTGACCTACCACTACACTGTGGTCGGTATCACCATACCATCTCTCACAATCTATTGACCTACCACTACACTCTGGTTGGTATCACCATACCACCTCTCAGAATTTAGTGACCTACCACTACACTGTGGTCGGTATCACCATACCACCTCTCAGAATCTAGTGACCTACCTCTAAAATCTGGTCCTTATCACCATACCATCTCTCACAATCTATTGACCTACCACTACACTCTGGTTGGTATCACCATACCACCTCTCAGAATTTAGTGACCTACCACTACACTGTGGTCGGTATCACCATACCACCTCTCAGAATTTAGTGATCTACCACTACACTGTGGTCGGTATCACCATACCACCTCTCAGAATCTAGTGACCTACCACTACACTCTGGTCAGTATCACCATACCACCTCTCAGAATCTAGTGACCTACCACTACACTCTGGTCAGTATCACCATACCATCTCTCAGAATCTAGTGACCTACCACTACACTCTGGTCGGTATCACCATACCATCTCTCAGAATCTAGTGACCTACCACTACACTCTGGTCAGTATCACCATACCATCTCTCAGAATCTAGTGACCTACCACTACACTCTGGTCAGTATCACCATACCATCTCTCAGAATCTAGTGACCTACCACTACACTGAAATATCTGATGATTGAGTGTTGAAAAATTCTTGAGAATTTCCATGTTTCTGGGAACGAAATCATTTCACTTGTATTGCTAAAACGTTTCGCTTGCTCAATAGATTTTTTCATGTGAATACAGAGGCAACACTCATACTGGAGACAATAGATGCAATATAGTGACCCCTGGTAGCAACTACAGGTAAGTAGATGAATGGTTCAGAGAACCTACAAGTTGACAAATTAGACACATGTGTAACACTTAGGTATCTTTAATGAGGAAACGTTTCGCCACACAGTGGCTTCATCAGTCCATACAAAGGAGAATGGTGAAGAACAGGACAAGTTTGATTCTTTTCAAGACTGATGGAGTAATCACATCGATTCAAGGCTGAGGAACTGATTGCCTCAAACTCCTCCTGTTCTTCACCATTCTCCTTTGTATGGACTAATGAAGCCACTGTGTGGCGAAACGTTTCCTCATTAAAGATACCCAAGTGTTACACATATGTCTAATTTATCAACTACAGATAAGTTATAAAGAAAATTTACTCTAACACAGGTTTGTACCGCTTCTTCTACTTGTTATTGTATTCGTGAGAGATAAACGTGACATTCGTGTCCCACGAACCTGGAATTTATCATCCACTCAACGCTACATCAGTTTCTGGACTTGGGAATCAACGTCAGTATCATAATGCCTCTTGTTTTCCTCTCAAAAGCAATTTTCTATATTTTAAACTGGGTTGAAGTGTATCTACAAGCAAGCAGATTACAAACACAGGCAGCGATACGTCTGGCAAGGAGGTGACAGAGGTAAATAATGAACGTTGAGTTTTGAACGTTTATAAGATTTGGAGCAATAATGGTATGGTTAATGTGGCCTGGTATTTGGGTTCATCCTCACGTATATTCCCATATAAATATGACGTAGGATAAAAGCAAATAAAATATTTATACGAAGTAAACACCACC
The DNA here is from genome assembly GCF_026875155.1 of Cherax quadricarinatus. NCBI lineage: Eukaryota > Metazoa > Arthropoda > Malacostraca > Decapoda > Parastacidae > Cherax > Cherax quadricarinatus. The sequence continues at coordinate 6,772 of NW_026478928.1, read as the reverse complement.
CAGCAATTATAATATTAATAAAAATATTACTGATGTGAAAACTAAGAATAACTCAACATTATTATGAACAATACAACTCACTGTAAATTAGTTAAAAGAGCATTCAGAGAGGTACTGTGCAAGTTATTTGGCCCAACAGTCCCTGAGATGTAGCTCAACACGATCGAAAAGATCGAGCATTGTAGCTCAACACGATCGAAAAGAGCGAGAGCTGTAGCTCAACACAATGAAAAAGATTGAGAGCTGTAGCTCAACACGATCGAAAAGATCGAGAGCTGTAGCTCAACACGATCAAGTGTCCCGTTGGGGTTCCGTAACGTGGGTTGCGTAATAACACTAATTTAAGCGGTAATGAAGTATATTAACATAAAATATATGGGTAGCGCCAAGCCTGACCTACGTCTCCACTCCCTATCCTTCGACTGACTCATGAGATGGTTCCTAGGGGTGAGCGGCGTTCAAAACATGCTAGGGTCAGCTGTAACAGTGAATAACAAGTGATTCACACAGACAGTTGGTAGTGAGTACTATTACTGACACTGGTAACTGGTACTGGTACTACTAAGAGCTCGGCAATACTAACGTATGTCATCCCGACACACAGCTAATACAAACTAGAGATGGCAGGCTTACGGCTTGGGCTGATTCCATACAATGACAAAGTACACAACAATTGAACATTATAACATACGTAACTTACTGTAATGCATTACAAGGTACGATATAGCAGAACTCATAGAATGAACTCAACATTGGGGTTACACAAAAGAAGGGATAAAAAAAATTTGATTAATTGATCTGTATTCATGTGATCTACGGAAGGAAGGAAGTATTTAACAGAAAGGCAGACTTGGTGCACTTAAATCTAGACTGATAAATCTCAGAATTCGGAGAGAACGTGAACACACAAAAAAAAATCTTAAATATTAATAAATTGATATTGTAGCAGACAGTAGAAATACAATTTAAACTACATTATTCGTCTATACAGGTTAGTTTACATTTAACCCCAACTCTGCTAGGGTGAGATTGACATATGCAGAATGGGTGTCATCTCTGGCAGGATCAAACTCTGTTGCACTGGCTAACTCATGCTGTATTTGAGGCAGCTCTGAATTGGTAGTTACAAATGATACTCGAGGATTTCTCAATACCTGTCGCGTACGTAGAGAAAAACGATATTCAGGTTGATCGACTGACTGAGTACTAGAGGTAGAAGGTACAGGATCAGGAGGATTGTCAGAATCTCTCACATTAGTACTGGTCAGTATAAAGAATCGCATTTAGATCATATGAAGTTAGTATGTGATGATAATGATGTTCCAACCCAGACTAAGTCACTACTACAGACACTGGCAACTGCTTACTGGTGCTGGATCGATATGAAATGCCAGGAAGGCGGAGCTCATTGAGCTTACAGTATTTTTAGCATGGCAAGAAGCTCTAGGTCAAAACCATCAAGAGGCTCAGGAGCTGTACTTCAACCCTCTCAAATGCTTTTGCAACTTGGGATGAATTACACAAACCATTGGGAAGATATTTAATACTTAATACAGCATCAGATATACTGCCATTGATACACGAAGCTTTTGAGACAATCACAGATCAACTCTGAGTGGCAGACACTGTCAGAGCAGCAAGACTTACTGAGTGGCAGACACTGTCAGAGCAGCATCACTTACTGAGTGGCAGACACTGTCAGAGCAGCAAGACTTACTGAGTGGCAGACACTGTCAGAGCAGCATCACTTACTGAGTGGCAGACACTGTCAGAGCAGCAAGACTTACTGAGTGGCAGACACTGTCAGAGCAGCATCACTTACTGAGTGGCAGACACTGTCAGAGCAGCAAGACTTACTGAGTGGCAGACACTGTCAGAGCAGCAAGACTTACTGAGTGGCAGACACTGTCAGAGCAGCATCACTTACTGTTGATAATCTCAACACTTTGGAGAAGAAACAAATTGATGTAAACATCAGGAAACTTATTTTCCTTGGCAATGAAAGATGTTTTAGAGCAGTGAATCGTGAATTTAATTTAGGAAGCATCACCGTTTGGTGTCTAAAAATAAATATATATATTTTTTTATTCTTTTATTTTTTTTCTAGAGGATGAAGGTTCCCAGGACAGTTCCAGAGGTGGTAACCTCCCTATATTATGTATATATATATATATATATATATATATATATATATATATATATATATATATATATATATATATATATATATATATATATATATATATATTGTACATATATATATGTATATATATATATACATATATATATATATATATATATATATATATTATATATATAATATATATATATATATATATATATATATACATATATATATATATATATATATATATATATATATATATATATATATATATATATATATATATATATATATATGTATATATATATATTTATATATATATTTATATATAAACAAGTAAAATAACAAGACACCGAGTATATATAATAGAGGTCGTTTTGGATACTGAGAATTTATGGCCGTTTCAGGGTCTATCAAGACGCATAGTCAAGTGCATTCTGTAGGAAGCAAGACGCTTTCCGGATATGTGTGCAAGAAAGGGTATGGGCAAAAATTCTCCATATATAAAGGGGACCAAATTCCCTGAGGCAGTATTGAACTTAGATCATTTATAACTAAGAGTAACAAAGAGTAAAGAGCGCATCCTATGAAGTACTCTGTGAACAATGTCTGAAGAGAAGCTTCGTTGATCTTGAACAAAAGAAATGTTGATTTGCCAGAAAGGCTTTAAGAAAGATCATGAGTTGGCATCGTAGAATATGGTAACGCTGTTTCGCATTATATATTTTCAAGTGAAATGAAGGTCACCATCACAGACTGACCTTCGGCAAAGCCATTGCAAATAGACGTATCGAGCCAGAGTAGAGGATCAATAGCAGAGCAGCTCCGTCTGTTTGCGAACTGATGTGAGGATATATAGTTGTGTATCTGAGTACTAGTCTCTTGTTAACCACGTATTTCATTAGTTTACAAATAGCACTAGCAGTAGGTAGATAACAGGAGGGCCTGACGCACCCGGTTTCCGAAAAGGGAAGACCACAGCAGACTTCCACTGAGTGGTACCACTCCTGTAGACCAAACACGATTGAAGATGGATGATAAAATGTGGCGTTTCTGAAGTGAGCAAATGCTAAAGCATGAGAACATTGTCGTCACTAGACCCAGCTGCCATAGGTTTATATTTCGACAGTGCTAGTGCAAGTAGAGATGAACAGGGGCAGATATAAGGTTTATCGATGCAAGCAGTTTGCAAGCGATTTCAGGAAGTGGGTAATATCGAAGGGAAAACTAAGCGAACTGGCGTCCAACTGCGTTAGCGACATCACTGGAATTTGCTAATTCCACACTGGTCATGGCAATCACTGGAGCTGCTTCACTAGGGCATTTGACTGCCAGTTTCCTCACATTTCTTCCAGACTCACAGGAGATGTGGTGTTTAAAGAGACGTAAGCACGCCAACAAGCATGCTTGCCTGCTTGTATAATACGTCGAGAATGTGCTTGTGCTTGTCTGAAAGCTACATAGCAGGCAATGGTGCGATTATACCGATACCAACCTTAAGTGGCATGTTTTAGACGGGTGGCCCTAGCACAACCTAGTGATAACCAGGGTAACCACTTATTGAAATGTTCACCGGGGGTCAGCGAGATGTCGACTCTCGCAGCTGAAAGAAGAGATGCAGCAAAGAAATGTAAAGACTCGTAATGGAGGAAGTGTAATGATGAAAGAAAAGGAGACAGTGAAAAGAGAAACCAACTTATATGTTGAAACTGCCACGGAGAGCGGTGACAAGGACGAGTGTAGGAACAAGAAGTAAGAATAATGGGAAAGTAGGCGCTATCATGATGGCCGTCAACCACTTCCAAATCAAAGTTCGACATCACAGACGTTAAACGAAGTGAGAGATCAATACACGAAAAAGTGTGCGTCCGAGGGTCTGAGTGGGTAAGAAAAAAATTCCAGCGGTATACTCCTAAAGTCAAAAATGGGCCCACCCCAAACGAAATGGTGGCCAAGGGTGTACCTAAGTGTCTGACGATAAGTAGGTGAGAATTAGATAGGTACAACAAATAAATCTGACGATAAGGAGTGAGGTTTAGAAAGGTACACCAAATAAATCGTATACTGCTTTCTAAATAAATACAAGCTACATTAAATGAAATGGGAAGAGTCTTCGCGCTCCTTACTGAGTATGAAATTATCTGGGGAATAATCCAAGTCTATGGAGGAATCAGAATTTATAACAGAGTATTTGCACATTTGGCATCTAAAGTTTCCCCCATCTGAAGGAAAAACATAGAGGGAGACGCCAGAGACGTGAGAGTAGAAAGATGTGGATTGTTTACATGTAAGAGGTTGTAAGGGTATCGTATTATCAGAACATTGAAGAGGAGAGGTGGGAAGGATTGCAGAAATTTTCGTAGTGAAGAAGAGTGTACGGGATGGGTGTCTGGAGGAAGACTGGGAGAAAAGGAACAAGAAGGGTCTTGGAGAACAGAAGGAGAATCTGGAGTAGAACCAGAAGGCTCTGCATGAACCTTCACCTTTATAACAAGAGTAAACATTGTGTGGGTTGTGGAAGGTGAAAGTCAAGTATGAGGTGCGGAGGGAACTCCCTCGAGTCTGTTGCTGACAAAAGGTGACAGATAGAGTTCTGTAAGAGACACAAGTCTGGAAGCTTTGCGAGCATATGAAATCCTGGGTAAAAGATCGGATCTGCAAAAATTAAGACGAGGGCGTTTGAGTTCGTGGACGCGGGTGTTATCCACTGTTTGTAGTTTTAACATGTTAAGTGCCTTTGAGGTATCATTAACCCGCACTACACGTACCCCGTCGTCCTGAGTATGAAACGTGACCTTCGGGCTTATCGCTCTCAAGCTTGTTTGTCGATCTTTCAGACGTCCATCTTATCCAATGGGTCTGTGGGGTGGAGTGTAAAATATTTTGGCCAGGTCTGAGGGCCAAATACCTCATGAAGGAGTAGTGGAGTCTACTGTGTTGATTTCTTATGTTTATAGTTTGCAAGAAGGCGAAGAGTATCGTTTAGAATCACAAGAGCGATCCACAAACTTTTTTCCAACACACCGGCCGTCTCCCACCAAGTGAGATTAACCCGAAAAATTAACAAAAGAAAATTCTTTTGCATTTGGTAATTTATGCAGGAGGAGGGGCTACTAGCCCCTTTCCCCCGGCATTTGAGTCGCCTCTTAAGACAGGCATGGCTTACAGAGAAAGGATTCTTCTCCCTTCTCCATTATGGTTTAGAAGACTATATAAATGAACTGGGAATAAGATATACAACTTAGAAAATCATCTTCAGTTTCCTAGTCTTCCACCCACCATCGAGTCCAGCAAGGGAAGACTGACTCCTGCACTAAAACAAACGACCCCAAGGCTAATACAGAGCTATATGCGAGTCACCAACAGCTAGCATACGGCAGTCACAGGCCCGAAATGGTGACACTATCACCAGAAAAGTGTCTCCAGAAGAGTGCTGCCGTAACCTGCAGTCCACACTACCGATCAGCTCAACTTCCAGGCAAGGAGTAACAAGTTATTTACGAGCCGCTGTGCACGGCAAACACACAAGGCAGAGTTCAGATAGGTCTCTACACATAACTATCCTGAGGAAGTTGACGCTCCTCCAGTATGGCCATGTCAACAAACACTTTGAGCCCTTCCTACTACCGGTCGTAACGGACCTGCTATCACGTACAATCTTATGAGTACAATTTCGGCCTTTTTCTCAATTAACCCTTTACCAGGCCTGGAGATGGGTAATTACCCTTTTCCACTCTTGGTAAAGGGGTAATTACTCTTTTCCACTCTTGGTAAAGGGGTAATTACCCTTTACCAGGCCTGGTAAAGGGTTAAAGAAAATTTTTGAAATTGAAAATTATTGGACTAATAATAATAATAATAATAATAATAATAATAATAATAATAATAATAATAATAATAATAATAATAATAATAATAATAATAATAATAATAATAATAATAAAATAATTAATAGTTAATATTTAAGGTACTGTAGGTTTTCACGAATGAAAAATATCTCTCAAAATATAAAAAGTTATTGAAAATATACGCAATTAAATTACAAACAGTTTACAAAGCTTTTATATTACTGTTTCAGGGAATTTTTTAAAAAAAAACACATTCACAGACCGAAGAGACGACTACTAATCAAGACAGTAAATAATGGTGTACTGAGCTAAATGAATATTCTTTCAATAAAACTAATGGTGTTCGATTTGAGATATTAGACATGATGACACTCTCTAAAATGCAGAAGTAACATTGAGAATTAGTGAAAATATATTTTTTTTATCTGTGAAGTAATCTGATTTAAGGAGTAAATGTACAGTCAAAATTCGAATTACTAATGTATATATGAAGGTTTTTTATGAGATATCTTCAAAATTGAAAGGAAAAGGGACAATGCTAATAAATAACTACTGCTATTGTTTGTATTTAGAGCATTAATTAAGGTAAGAAGAGAGTTTCCATTAATGGAGTCAAATCTGAATGGTTGAAGCCTTACTAGCGATGTATAAAGCTGCAGTATGACCTCTGGACTTCTGTTGCTTACACTTCTTGATATAAATCCCAGTAATCTATTTGCCTTATTACGTACGCTTAGGCATTGCTGTCTTGGTTTAAGGTTGCTGCTTACCATAACCCCCAAGTCCTTTTCGCAATCTG
>NW_026478925.1:0-10129 GCF_026875155.1 Cherax quadricarinatus | reverse complement strand
CCTAAAAAAGCTTTTGACACGTAGCCACAAAAATCCTATCTACAAACTTGATCATTAGGAAAAGGGGCCCCATGCACTTGCTTATTTAAAATCTTACTTATAATAGGTATCAGTATGTAAACCATTAAAGACACAGCATCAGCAACACGGCCACTTGATACTGGAGTTCTGCAGGGAAGTGTCCTTGGTCCCCTGTTCTTCCTCATATACATCAATGACCTTCCAAACGTCCCCCAAAACACCTAAAAAACCCATTCTTTTTTGCTGACAACACGACTTATGTTCATCTCCCCACCCTAATCTTGCCACCCTCAACACCATTGTGAATGAGGAGCTGATCAAATATCGACTTGGATGACAGCCAATAAACTTAGGCTTACACTGACAAACCTACTATATTATGTTTGGTAGCAGAGCAGGAGATGCACAAATTAACATTAAGATTGACAACACTCTAATTACCAAAATAATGGGGGCAAATTCCTAGGCTTATACCTTGACAACAACCTGAATTTCAGCACCCATATCCAGCATATAACCAAAAAAGTATCCAAAACGGTTGGGATCCTCTCCAAGTACAATACTAACGTGCCGCAAAATCCCCTTCTCACACTATACCACTCACTTATTTATCCATACCTCACCTATGCTATTTGTGCTTGGGGATCAACTGCAGCAACACACCTAAAGCCAATAATAACCCAAAAAAAAGCTGCAGTAAGAATAATCACTAAATCCATCCCTGGCAACACACCCCCCCACTCTTCATAGACCTAAAACTTACTCCCTGTTCAGTACATCCACACTTACTACTGTGCAATCTACATCTACAGGGTTTTAAAACTCTAATATCAACCTTGACCTAAACGCTTTTTTGGGATAGTTGTGACTGAACCCACAGGCATAACACCAGACACAAACATCTCTGGGACATTCCCGTGTCGACTAAACCTTTACAAAAATTCAATGTATGTTTAAAGGCCCTAAAATCTGGAATACCCTACCCGAGAACTCTAGAAATGCAGACACATTCATCACCTTCAAAACTACGATTAGAAAAACATCTTATCTCCCTGATACACCCTGTCAACTAACTACACGAATACCAGCTGGTGGTTCACACTTACACTCACTCACTCATTTGACCATAAACAGAAATATTAATCTCAATCTTAAAAAAAATGAATCCTGTGATACTCCAATACTGAAACTATGTACTGTGCCAAAACAAAAGCATTCACATTGCTAAACTCACAAACTAGTATTTAGTCACTTAGCCATAATACCAACTTACCTCATAATTTGTAATATTTTACAATTAAGAATAAAACTAAGTCTGCCCGAAATGCCTAGCCATGCTAAGCGTTCTAGTGGTACACTCTGTAATCACTATTTTACTACATGTAAACCACACAATAACCATATTTCTGTAAACTCAGCATTGTAATCCTTTTAGAGAATAAACTTTGAATTTGAATTTGAATTTGAAAATAAAAATGCGAATGATGCTTGTGGAAATTTATTCGGTCCTAAAGTTCCACAGGCAGATACATCGTACAAAGATTCCATCAGGTCTCGATGGAATGGCTGGGTTGGGTGGCCCTTACACTCACCCAAAACACAAAACACACACACACACACCCTGGTTGGCGAAGGTGGTTGGAAAGTACATTTAATTGATAGATTTACCCTTCAAGGAAGAGGTAGGTAGTTTATACTGTTAGTGAACTAAAATTTGGACTATTAAGGCAACTGTAGATGATAATGTAGACCTAAGACCTTAACCTATGTAGTAATAGGCTGATGATGTAGGCAAACACTAGGTTATATTAGCCAGGGAGAACTGGCAGCCCAAGTTTGAATACTGGGGCGCGGGGTTTTGAGACCGCCGTGCTTTCTTCTAAGACCAGACACCGTCGGAGCAACAAGTGCCGTGAACAGCAGGCAGTGCCCCCATGTGTCTTCACATACTAGACCTGGGGAAATCTAGTGGAGGCACCTTGATGTACCGTAGATGTCCTCCTCCGTCAGGCCCATACAGTAAGACAAGACCTCTCTTTTCTTCTCAGTTTCTGGCCAGTTCTGGGGGGAATTCATGAGTGAGTTGAACTGTGGGTCATTGTGCAGCCGGACGGCCTAACGATCGGTACGTGCCGGCGTCACTTCATGGTGTAGCCACAGAAGTTAGTGTCACTTTCTGCATAGTTATACTAGGGGACCCACACCCCCTTGGAAACTGGGATTTCTGAGGTGCAGGCAGGTCACTAATAACGACTGAATATTGCAGGAGCTAAGGCTCCCGGTTGCACGTGGTTCTGAGGGGCCAGAGGGGCTAAAGCTTAGGGAGGTTGAAGACCAGAATATATTCTCCAACACCAAGTAAGTTAGCCCTTTATACATGCATGCACACGAGATTTCTTGCAACATCAGTCATTTGTGGAAATCTGTCCTATAAGCCACTTGTGAGGCTGAGGTGCCGACCTCAGAGCTCGGTGTCAACAGAGCTGGCTAAGGTAAGCAACTCACATGGAGGCAGTCTAGGCAAATTTCCATAATGCTATTATACACATGCTTGAACAAATATACACTGCACTAGAGAAAAAGAAGTCCCATTGGGGATCTTCATTGATTTACATAAAGCTTTTGATACAGTTGACCATGATTTGTTGCACATAAAATTTGTTGCACATAAAATTATCACACTATGGTATAAGAGGGCACTCCCTCAACAAACCTAAAGTCATACCTTAACAAACAAAAGCCAATATGTGTACACAAATGGAGAAAAAACTCTTCCACACCAACCAATTACAATTGGAGTCCCACAGGGAAGGGGTCCTTGGCCTTCTTCTCTTTCTCATTTACATAATCGCCCTTTACACATGCATCCGACTACTCAAACCCACACTATTTGCAGATGACACTACATCGTTTCTTCACCCAAGCCCAGTCATATTGGCCAACCTGTAAATGCCCGAAATGCAGAAAATATCTACCTGGATAAGATAAGATAAGATTTCGTTCGGATTTTTAACCCCGGAGGCTTAGCCACCCAGGATAACCCAAGAAAGTCAGTGCGTCATCGAGGACTGTCTAACTTATTTCCATTGGGGTCCTTAATCTTGTCCCCCAGGATGCGACCCACACCAGTCGACTAACACCCAGGTACCTATTTGCTGCTAGGTGAACAGGACAACAGGTGTAAGGAAACGTGTTTGAAATGTTTCACCCCCCGGGGAAACGAAACCCCGGGCCCTCGTGTGTGAAGCGGGAGCTTTAGCCACCAGGCCACCGGGCCTGGTGGCTAATATAATATAATACTGACCAACCCTACTTCATTCAGTTTGGGAACAGAACTACAGGTGTCCCTCTTAACATAATCATAAACGGATCACCTATCATGAAACTCACAGAGGGAAAATTCTTAGGAATCCACCTTGATAATAGACTCAAATTTCAAACACATGTACAACAAATTTCCAAGAAAATCTCCAAGACCATAGGTATACTATCGAAGATACGTTACTATGTTCCACAATCAGCCCTCCTGGCCCTATATCACTCACTCATTTGCCCCTATCTCACCATATGGAATCTGTGCATGGGGCTCAACAACAATAAATCATCCCAGACCACTAATTACCCAACAAAAGGCTGCAGTCAGAATGATAACAAATTCCCACTCTAGGCATCATACTTCACCAATATTCAAAAGTCTAAACTTACTCACTGTACAAAACATCCATACTTATTATTGTGCCTACTACATATATAGGAATTGTTCGCATCGCTCTTGGGCCATGTGGACCTGCTGCGCAGACGCTCCTGATTGAGTTGACTTTTGCACAGTTTACCTGTTTTCATTTGGATATCAAAATGGCGGAACGTACAGGACGGAGAATAAATACTATCTGCCATTGGCTGGTTCGTGGTACGTTAAGTGGAGATACGATGAGCATCCTTCTCCCTAGCATCATCAGGGATACATATGGTTTCCCAATGAGGAATTGTATGGCGTCGCTCTTAATGGTTTGCAAGAATCTTCGTGAAATTTGTACGAGCCGGCTTCTACACAAGAATTGTTGAGCATTACCAGGAGCAACGCATGAGTGTGTATTCAGCGATGGATGTCGTTTTACATGACGTCTCTAAGTACTTCACATGGTGTTTAAGGTAACGAAATGTACCCTTCGAGGCTACGGCATATGGCTACAGGAGTTTTTCAGCAGTTATGGGACAGTGCATTCTGCAACCATGGGGGTGTGGAGGGATGGTCCATATGAAGGGCTGTCGGAGGGTTCTTACACCCTTAAAATGTCTTTAACAAGGCTTATACCATCCTATGTTAAGACGACCGGTTATAGAACAGGTTTATGTGTACTATGCTGGTCAGAGGAAAACATGTCGTTAGTGTAGCTCTTATGAGCACATGGCAGCCCAGTGTCCTAGGAGGCAGGATCCTCGAGTTCTGGGGACTCGAATTGTGATTCAGCAGCCGTGTGATTTGGTGCCTGGCTCTGGTGCCTTGGGAGGCCGGAGGACTGACCTCTGGAGCGAGGAGGTCGAACGGGAGGTGGCGGCGGCGGAGACGTGTGTCACTCTCCCAGGGGCGTCGGGGGAGTCAAAGGTGACATCAGGCGCGGATCTAGGAACAAAGTTTGGGGGGGGGCCCGACGGCAGAATTTTCGGTTGTTTAAAGAGCATTAGCATTACCGTTTCTCCACTAATGGGATTCTTATTTGTTAATTACTGGCGGACTGACCTAAATGAATGGGCATAACCATCTGCTCTAGGTGCCAGTGTTTCTCTTCGGATCCAAATGAGAGGGCCAATTTTTCTGAGAAAAAAAAACACTGACCTTACAATGTGAGGAATTTTGTATCTTATTAAAACTTTATTGAAAGTAAGAATTTAATAGCTAGAGACTTTTACATTAGACTTTAACTTAAATGTAGAATATATATATACAGTGGACCCCCGCATAACGATGGCATCGCATAGCGATTTTTCCGCATAACGATTACTTTTATCGCAAAATTTTTGCCGCGCATACCGATTAAAAACCCGCATACCGATTTTCGTCCGAGACGCGTCCAATGTGCCCTCAGCCAGCCTCACATGTGCCGCTCCGTCCCATTGTTTACCAGCCAGCCTCCGCGGTAACATCCAAGCATACACTCGGAATATTTCGTATTATTACAGTATTTTCGGTGCTGTTTCTGGAAAATAAGTGACCATGGGCCCCAAGAAAGCTTCTAGTGCCAACCCTACACCTCAAAGGGTAAGAATTACTATAGAGATGAAGAAAGAGATAATTGATAAGTATGAAAGTGGAGTGCGTATAGCCGACCTAGTCAAGCTGTACAAGAAACCCCAATCAACCATCGCTACTATTGTGGGCACCAGAAAGACAATTCAAGGAAGCTGTTCTTGCCAAAGGTTCAACTGTGTTTCGAAACAAAGATCGCAATTGATGGAAGATGTTGAGAGACTCTTATTGGTGTGGATAAATGAAAAACAGATAGCAGGAGATAGCGTCTCTCAAGCGATCATATGTGAAAAGGCTAGGAAGTTGCATGACGATTTAATTAAAAAAATGCCTGCAACTAGTGATGATGTGAGTGAATTTAAGGCCAGCAAAGGTTGGTTTGAGAGATTTAAGAAGCGTAGTGGCATCCATAGTGTGATAAGGCATGGTGAGGCTGCCAGTTCGGACCACAAAGCGGCTGAAAAATATGTGCAGGAATTCAAGGAGTACATAGAAACTGAAGGACTGAAACCTGAAACAAGTGTTTAATTGTGATGAAACAGGCCTGTTCTGGAAGAAAATGCCAAGCAGGACCTACATTACTCAGGAGGAAAAGGCACTCCAGGACATAAGCCTATGAAAGACAGGCTTACTTTGTTGATGTGTGCCAATGCTACTGGTGATTGCAAAGTGAAGCCTTTATTAGTGTATCACTCTGAAACTCCAGAGCGTTCAGGCAAAAGAATGTCCTCAAGGATAATTTGTGTGTGCTGTGGAGGGCAAACAGTAAGGCATGGGTCACTAGGGAATTTTTCTATAACTGGTTTACACCATGCATTTGCCCCCAATGTGAAAAATTACCTAACTGAAAAGAAATTAGAACTTAAGTGCCTCCTGGTGTTAGACAATGCCCTGGTCATCCTACAGACGTGGCAGAGCGACTTTATGGGGACATGAGCTTCATTAAGGTGAAGTTTTTGCCTCCTAATACCACTCCTCTCCTGCAGCCCATGGACCAGCAGGTTATTTCCAACTTCAAGAAACTGTACACAAAAGCTCTGTTTGAAAGGTGCTTTGTAATGACCTCAGAAACTCAACTGACTCTAAGAGAGTTTTGGAGAGATCACTTTAATATCCTCAATTGTGTAAACCTTATAGGTAAGGCTTGGAGGAAGTGACAAAGAGGACCTTGAACTCTGCTTGGAAGAAACTGTGGCCAGAATGTGTAGACAAAAGGTTTTTGAAGGGTTTGAGGCTAACCCTGAGATGATTTGCCAGTTGGGGAAAATCCATTGTGGCATTGGGAAAGTCCTTGGGGTTGGAGGTTAGTGGGGAGGATGTGGAAGAGTTGGTGGAGGGGGACAATGAAGAACAAACCCAAATGATGAGCTGATAGATCAACTTCAAGAGCAAGAGCCAGACCTGAGGAAACTGGTTCAGAGGAGGGAGAGAGAAATTGAAGAAGTTGCCTACTACAAAGATAAAGGAAATCTGTGCTAAGTGGCTTGAAGTGCAAACCTTCATGGATGAAATCACCCTCAAACAGCTATTGCAAGCCTTTGTTGGCAACCTGTCACTGACAATGTTGTGAAACACTTTAGGCAAGTCATAAAGGAACGAGAGGTACAGGCCACTATGGACAGATATCTTGTGCGAAAGAAGTCCAGTGACTCTAAAAGCTGGCCCTAGTGGCATTAAAGAAGAAGGGAAGTAACCCCAGAAAAGGACTTACTCCCTCAAGTCCTAATGGAAGGGATTCCCCTTCTAAACCTAACACACCTCTCCTCCCCTCCTCCCTTCCCCCATCCAATCATCACCAGATCTTCAATAAAAGTAAGTGTCATTTAATTGTGCATGCCTTTTTCAGTTTGTGGTATAAAATTAAAATTTCATGTGGTAAAAAAAAATTTTTTTCATACTTTTGGGCATCTTGCACGGGTTAATTTTATTTCCATTATTTTTTTATGGGGAAAATTCATTCGCATAACGTTATTTCCATAACGATGAGCCTCTTGCACGGATTAAAATCGTTAACCGGGGGTCCACTGTATATTATATATATATTTATATATATATATATATTATTATAATATATTTTATATATATATAATATATATATATATAAATATATATCTGCTTAAGACAGTAAGCATTATACTTTATAATATTACCTATAATAGTAGCCTTAAAAGTAACATGCAAAGGTTATTACACTGAAAGGATTAATCACACTGCAGCCTAAGCAAAGAGAAGACGGCAGCTCCTTTCCGCAAACTTGTTGATCACACGATCAACAGGAACATGAACATCGTTATGGACGGCGAGTAGTGCGAGGCCGTTGAGGCGATCCTGACCTATGGTGTTCCTCAAGTATGTCTTCAGGCGTTTCAGGGCTGAGAACGATCGTTCGGCTTCTGCATTTGAGACTGGCAGGGTCAGTAGGATGGTAAGGAGCTTCGCAATGTTTGGAAACATACGGGCCTCGGCGTATTTCCCTTTTCTTTCTTGACAGATTCGAAGGCCGGAGCGGAACATGTCCACCGCTGTGTTTCCGTCTGCAATTGTTATTTTTATTAGGCTAAGTTTCAACATATTTACCCATATCTCAGAGATATGGGTAAATATGTTGAAATTTTGTCTAATAAAAATAAAAATTATTATTTATTATTATTATTATTATTATTATTATTATTATTATTATTATACTCTTTCACGGTAGGCTACCGTAGGCATAGCTCCAAGGCTCCAACCCACTCCACTCTGGAAACTGTCCCAAAAAGGCCCCAAAACAGGCATAAACACAATAACCTAATGTATTAATCTTGCCCTGGCCCCTTTACCTGGTGCAGTAAGGTCACTGAATGGTTCATGAACCCTTACCCTCTCGTCCTAGTTCTTGCCCGGCTCGTAGTGAGTCAATATGTGTGTTGGAGCCTTGAAATACCGGGGGACGGTGACTCACCGTCACAGGGTCACGCCGCATCAGCCGTCTGATGTTACCACGTCCTCTCAACATGCAACACTGCTTGACACTCGCTGAGGCTGAGCCTCGCTCTCTCAGAGCCTGCCTCCTCTCTGGGTGTTATGCCAAATTTCTTTAAAGTTAGGGCATTTCCACATTTTTTTTTTGCCACATCTTTTTTTTCTCAGATCAATACAGCCCCAAATGTTTTTATAAGATCCCAACCCCTTAAAAAGCTTTTTGTTTGTTTTGGGCTAGAGGTATTTGGTCTGAAAACTTGAAAATTCAAAAAAATTTAAATGCACCCCAAAGCAGGGCTTTTAACTAGGGGAGCCGGGGGGGTCCGCCCCCCCCTAACAGAGCTGTGGCCCCCCCATTTAAAAAAGGAGTATCTGCTAGTTTTGTGTTAGAAAATAAAATATATATTTATATAATATTTTTATATTATATATATATATTTTAAATAATATAATATATATATTTTATATCGGCTTTAAAATCTCAAAAAATTTTCGGGAGGGATGCCCCGCCTGTAAAGGATTGGCCCCTCCTTCCCCTCCCCCCAAAATGAAAACCCAGTACGACAGTGGGCCAAACCCCAAAAGGGCCAAAGGGGGGGGGCCGGGGCCCCCCGGGGCCCCCCCCCCTTATTCCGCCCCTGGGTGACATTGAGAGTCTTTAGTCCGGAAGCTTCGCCCCGGATGGTTCATTGGCGGTTGTGTCAAGTTTTCTGGAGGGGGAGGAGCCTGTGCCAAAGGGTTTTCCTCAGCTTTTTGGGGGGCGGGCACTGGGGGGACAACAAATCATAAGGAAGATTTGAGAAAGAAAGGACTGGAGCGTGTGGTGGTCGTGGAGGTCACCAGGAGGATTCCCTGATGGTGTATGTGTGTAAGTAAAAAAGTTCTGGGGAAAAGAACTGCTGTGTCAGAGATAGACGAGGTCTTTCCCGGGCAGAGGCGGGGAAGAAGCTTGGGAAGCGGTGGGGGAGCCCATCCTCATAGTGGTAAGGTGCGCCGAGTTTCACGTGGGAGGGGAGGGGGGGGGGTGACGCACAGGAAAACTTGAGTACAAGGGAAAAAGTAATGTGAAAAGTGGCAAAAGAGTAAATTTCCCGCGGAAGGGGGGAAAACCGCCTCTTCTGTAAATTTTTGATTGTCACGTTAATGTTAAAGGGGTTAGCTGAGGTCAAAGAAAATTTGGTTGGAGTGGTTTTTTTTGGCGGTTTTTATGTGGACATTTGTTTTTTGCAAAAACATAAACACGGGCTGGGTGTGAGTTGAGGGTGAAAGGGTATCGGATTATGTTACCCTGGTTTTTCAAATTTAAAGGTGGGGGAGCAGTGGGGGTAAAGAAGACCCGCCCCTTGTGTGTCATGGGTTGGAAGAGGAGGGGGGGGAGAGTCGTGACGGGGATGGTGTATGGGGTGAGATCGAGCTGTTTTGTAGGAGTTTACATGCAGCAACTAGTTACCGGGTAAAAGTAGATTTTTTTAGGGGGGTATTGCGTTCACTTTAGAGGTTTGCCTGCCCAAAAGTAATAGGAGGTGATTGGAAAAATTTTGTACGGAAATGGTGATGTCGAACCGAGAGGGGGGGGTTGGTGTTGAGTGTTCTGGGGGGTATTGGAGATATTGGGGGGTTTTTGATGTGGTGGGGGGGGGGGGATACCTAGTGGAGCACACGTTGTCCATAGGGGATTGAGGCGCGATTTGGGCAGAATCTATATTTTCAGGTATAGATGTTGTGGGGTGCAAACCTTGAAGGGGGGTTTTTTTTATCACAGGGCTGTAATAGCAGAGCTGTGTGGGATGGTGGGGCGTATTTATTCTGGGGACTGGGAAAAAAAATGTAAGGCTTCTTAAGGGGAGGGGGGGGGGGCCCTTTTTTTCAGTGATTGGTGGTTTCTTTTGGGGGTTTTCT
>NW_026478918.1:0-29752 GCF_026875155.1 Cherax quadricarinatus | reverse complement strand
GGGCGGGGGCTGTGGGGCGCGGGGCGAGGGTGGGGCACGGGGGCATGGTGGGGGCTCGTGGGCGGGGTCGTGGGCGGGTCGTGGGCGGGGATCGTGGGCAGGGGTCGTGGGTGGGGTCAAGGTCATTAGCACATAGGTGTGAAAAAGGTCATTAGCACATAGGTGTGAAAAAGGGACCGCTCAGAGGAAGCCCTTTTCAGGATGAGCCACTCTGCCGCATGAGCCACTGAGCCGCATGAGCCACTCTGTCGCAGGGACCGCTCAGAAGAAACCGGTACTACTACTATGTGTACCCCTAACAACAATATTCAATACATCTATCGAAACAGGGAGATTGCCTGAGGCATGGAAGACAGCAAATGTGGTCCCAATCTTTAAAAAAGGAGACAGACATGAAGCACTAAACTACAGACCAGTGTCACTGACATGTATAGCATGCAAAATCATGGAAAAGATTGTTAGGAGAAGAATGGTGGAACATCTAGAAAGGAATAATCTCATCACCAGCAGCCAACATGGTTTCAGAGATGGGAAATCCTGTGTCACAAACCTACTGGAGTTCTATGACATGGTGACAGCAGTAAGACAAGAGAGAGAGGGGTGGGTGGATTGCATTTTCTTGGACTGCAAGAAGGCTTTTGATATAGTACCACACAAGAGATTAGTGCAAAAACTGGAGGACCAAGCAGGGATAACAGGGAAGGCACTGCAATGGATCAGGGAATGCTTGTCAGGAGGACAGCAGTGAGTAATGGTACATGGCGAGGTGTCAGAGTGGGCACCTGTGACCAGCGGGGTCCCACACTGGTCAGTCCTAGGACCAGTGCTGTTTCTGGTATTTGTGAACGACATGACGGAAGGAATAAACTCCGAGGTGTCCCTGTTTGCAGATGACGTGAAGTTGATGAGAAGAGTTCATTCGATCGAAGACCAGGCAGAACTACAAAGGGATCTGGACAGGCTGCAGACCTGGTCCAGCAACTGGCTCCTGGAGTTCAATCCCACCAAGTGCAAAGTCATGAGGATTGGGGAAGGGCAAAGAAGACCGCAGACGGAGTACAGTCTAGGGGGCCAGAGACTACAAACATCACTTAAGGAAAAAGATCTTGGGGTGAGTATAACACCAGGCACATCTCCTGAAGCGCACATCAACCAAATAACTGCCGCAGCATATGAGCGCCTGGCAAACCTCAGGACAGCATTCCGACATCTTAATAAGGAATCGTTCAGGACCCTGTACACCGTGTACGTTAGGCCCATATTAGAGTATGCAGCACCAGTTTGGAACCCACACCTAGCCAAGCATGTAAAGAAACTAGAGAAAGTGCAAAGATTTGCAACAAGACTAGTCCCAGAGTTAAGAGGTATGTCCTATGAGGAGAGGTTAAGGGAAATCAACCTGACGACACTGGAGGACAGGAGAGATAGGGGGGACATGATAACGACTTACAAAATACTGAGAGGAATTGACAAGGTGGACAAAGACAGGATGTTCCAGAGACTGGACACAGCAACACGGGGACACAGTTGGAAGCTGAAGACACAGATGAATCAAAGGAATGTTAGGAAGTATTTCTTCAGCCACAGAGTAGTCAGGAAGTGGAATAGTTTGGGAAGCGATGTAGTGGAGGCAGGATCCATACATAGCTTTAAGCAGAGGTACGATAAAACTCATGGTTCAGGGAGAGTGACCTAGTGGCGACCAGTGAAGAGGCGGGGCCAGGAGCTTGGACTCGACCCCTGCAACCTCAACTAGGTGAGTACAACTAGGTGAGTACACACACACACACACACACACACACACACACACACACACACACACACACACACACACACACACACACACACGTGCGCGCACACACACACACACACACACACACACATGGTAATGCATTATTTACAGCTAGCAAAGTCAGGGTATTTCTCCAGAATGGTCTGCAATATACCACTGTGGATAAAATACTTTGCCATTTCTTGAACATTTCTGAGTGAGTTGTTTCTAAATTCATTAATTTGATCACACTCCAGTACATAATGACGCAAGGTGTGACAATAGTCCATCTGGCAAAGTTTACATTTCGTTTGGTCTACATCTGGTTGTGGTGGTTTAACCTGCCATAGATACTTGTAACCCAGCCGGAGCCGGGCAGTAGTGACATCCAAGAGTCTGCTTATCTTGTTGGATGCACCATAGACATGTGGCTCCTCCTGCATGATGGAATGATGATAGATGGACTGACTTGTGTCAATCTCCCTAAGTCTTAAATCAATAAAGTTCATTTGAAGTTCTTTTCGTATTATTGTTCTCAAACTGCTAACTGACAACCCAAGATTGTAATCTACCCCCTCTTTGAAAGCATACAGCTTAGCCAGTTTATCAGTTCTATCATGCATCTGAAGACCAATGTGAGATGGAATCCAGAGCATGTGCACTCTGACTCCACTGTCCACAATCTTACCATACCTATGTCTGGATTCTGACACAAGCATGCCACAATTTATACTTAATGAGTTGAGAGCATTTATGGATGGCAGAGAATCAGTTACAATTAAAGTGTCAACCTTAGATACATGGACACATTTGAGTGCAAGGAGTATGGCAAACAGTTCTGTTTGAAGGGTAGAGGCCCAGTTATTGATGCGTGCTCCAATTTCTTTATGAGAGCCATCACTCTGCGTGACAACAGCAGCACTACCAGCTGCACAGTGGACTGGTGAACAGAACCATCGACGTAAATAATTTGTGAAAGAGTGTTCTGTGTGACTAAGTTATCAATACAGCTTAAGGCATCATGTTTGGCTTCAAGACGAAACTTTGGTTGTGATTTAAGAAGAGTTTTGGGGGGAAATGGAGGAATGGTAGTTTGGAATGGGGTAATATCCCATGGAGCAGGGAAATGTCTCTGTTGTCTAACTTTATATAGATCATGTAGCTGGTTCATGCGGAGGTCGGTTCCAGTTTTTTCGATCCATCTGGAAGGATGTTCACCAGTGCTGAGTTAAGTTTGGAGGGCTTCTGTGCAGGGGTTTGAATGGGCTAGCCTAAGCATATTGACCCCAATAAGGATATTTCTTTCAGTAACACGATCTCTAATGCTTGGAATATTTAAGTTCTTTCCGCATATTTAAAATTTTGGCAGTACGAGGGCATCCTAGGATGATCCTCATTGCTTCGTTTTGCAGTTTTTCCAGCCCTCCAAGCTTCCAGTCAGACACGAGTGCAAGTAGTGGCGCAGCATAATCAACCAATGATCTAATATAAGCAAGATACATCATTTTCACAATTTTAGCATTAGCTCCATACCTGGGATGAAAACCTGCCACAACTCTAAGTGCTCTCAGCCTTTCTTTGTATTGGCGACAATGTCTCGTTACAACAGGTCCAAGTAGTGGAACCTCAAAGCCTAGATACCTGTATCTGCTTACATATTCTAGAAGAGACCCATCATGCAATTGGATCTGATGAACTGTGCCTCTCTGCCGAGGAGGACGCCTGTTGAGTATCTTTGTTTTATCCCCTGAGATTATTAACCCCAGGTCCTGACACGAGGCTAGTACATGATTAAGAATGTTTTGGGTGTTGGAGAATCCGGTGGTGTGAATCATTATGTCATCAGCAAAACTAACCATATAATGATGGGGCTGGCTAGGCATGCCCCACTAGAATGCACTAGAAGACAAAAAGAATGCAGATGTAATATATACAGACTTTGCAAAAGCCTTCGACAAGTGTGACCATGGCGTAATAGCGCACAAAATGCGCGCTGAAGGAATAACGGGAAAAGTCCGTGAATGGATCTATAAATCGTCCTAACTAACAGAACACAGGGAGAGTAGTCGTCAATCAGAGTAAAGTCGAGGGCAGTACGGTGTAAAGCTCTGTTCCACAAGGCACAGTACTAGCTCCCATCTTGTTCCTC
The DNA here is from genome assembly GCF_026875155.1 of Cherax quadricarinatus. Taxonomy (NCBI): domain Eukaryota; kingdom Metazoa; phylum Arthropoda; class Malacostraca; order Decapoda; family Parastacidae; genus Cherax; species Cherax quadricarinatus. Next base: position 25,832 of record NW_026478918.1, on the reverse strand, counting down.
ATCCTCATATCCGCCATAGACAAGGATGTCAGCCACAGCACCGTAGTTCTTCCTCCCCCCCTTTTGCAGATGAACCCGAATCTGCATGACAGTGTCTTCCATTGCAGACACTGCAGGGACTCCAGGCGGACATCAACCAAATCTTATTTCATGGGCTGCAGGGGGAAAAAAATTATGAAGTTCAACGATGAGAAATTTCAATTACTCAGATATGGTAAACATGAGAGAAAATTAAATTCTTCATATCAGAGTACAAACAATTTCTGGCCACAAAATAGAGCGGAAACACCAACGTCAAAAGACCTGGGAGTGATTTATGTGGAGGATCTACTTCAAGGACCATAACATTGTATCAATCGCCATCTGCTAGAAAAATGACAGGATGGATAATGAGAACCTTCAAAACTGGGGAGGCCAAGCCCATGATGGACACTCTTCAGGTTCACTTGTTCTATCTAGGCTGAAATATTGCTGCACTCTAACAGGCAACACTTTCAGGCATGGTGTGAAATTGTCGACCTAGAAAATGTACAGAGGAACGTTCGCGGCGCGCAATAACGGAGAATAAAACACCCTCAATTATGGGGGAGCGCTTGAGGTTTCTAAACCTGTATTCCCTGGAAATGCAGGAGGGAGAGCTACATGAATCTATACACCTGGAGTATAAACCTAGAGGGCACTAGTACCGAACTTGCCACACGAAAATCACCCACTAACGAAAGCAAAAGACATGGCAGACGATGCACCATCCCCCCAAATGAAAAAAGCAGGGGTGTCACTAGCACGTTAAGAGACCCATAAATTAAGGTCAGGGCGCCCGAGACTTTTTCAACTGCCCTCCCAGCACACCATTAGGGGGGAATTACAACAGACCCCTGGCAGTCTTTCAAGCTGGCATGGACAAGCACCTAAAGTCAGTTCTCTGATCAGTCCGGGCTGTGGCTCGTACGTTGGTTTGCGTGCCAGCCAGCAGGCAACAGCTGGTTTGATCAGGCCGTCTGGATCCACAGGAGGCCGGGTCCCGGACCGGGCCGCGGGGGCTTTGCCCCCCAAAACTTCCCCAGGTAAACTCCGGTAAGGCATTAATAAAAATGTTGAAAAGGGTGGGATAGCACACCCCCCTGGGGGTTCCTAATTCAAAATCTTTTTTACACTTCTATGTCCCTGGAACAAACAGACGATTTTGTTGGACAGGTAACTTTAACCCGGGGAGAAGCCATCCCCCCAAACATCCATTCGGGCAAGTTCATAATGATTACATGTGGGTTTGGCTCTAAAAAGCGGATTTAAGGTAAAGGGAAACCCTAGGATGGCTGTCAGTGTGAGATTGAGAAGGGGGGAAGAATGTGCACACCCCTTTCATGATGAAGCCATGAAACCCCGGGGTGCAAAAATTTCCTTAAATTTTCTGTGCATAAGACGATTAAGAATACCCTTTCAAAATGTTTTACACAAGCAGTGTGGGGGGTATTGGGCAAAAGAGTTTTGTTGATTGGGCTTCGGAAGGGGGAATATTGGGCTTTGGTCCAGATTTGGGAGCCCCCCAGTGCAAAACCCAGTTATATAATTCAAGTAAGGTTTTCCTGGAATCGACACAGCAATCGAATATGTTGTAAGTAATACCATCCTCACAGGCGACGTGGAGTTGCCCTTAGTTAGTGGCATAAAGTTCATTTAGTGAAAGGGAAATGTTGCAGTCATTTTCCCTTGTTGGCATAAAGCAAAAAAAGTTTCCCCCTTGCATATATTTGTCCATTATTTCGCCTGGTGGTAGGGGAAAGATGTTAGCTAGATGTAGCACCCCAGCATACTAATCATTCCCCCTATGCAAGGGGATGAGGGTGCGCGATTGCCCAGTTCTGTTCCCCCTTAATTCTTTTTATGTCCCTCCATCCCCGGCAAAAGTGGGGGTGTGGTTTTGAGCCATTGGGCAATTGTTCCCAGTCTGTTTGCCGCAGTCTGTCATCGCTCTCTGGAAAGCAGAAAGGGGCATTTTGGAAGGGCCCCGATTTCGGGGTACAAATGTTTTTAGGCTAGGCCTGCTGCGGCAGTCGTTTCAATGTTCGAAGTTTTGTTTTTGTAAAGGTATGATTTTTAAAGACTTTGATTATTATGGAAATCATTTTGGGTTTGGTAGTAGGAGGTTTCAGGGCGGTTTTAAGAAGTTTGAATCTGCTCCAAGGCATTGTTAAAAGTCTCGCGAGTACATCATAGGAATATACCCGTCAGTCACAGTGCAACAAAAACATCATGTTTTCAGGGGAAACTTTAAAGTTTCCGTTTGAATTCCCACCAGGGGGAATAGTATTTCCAAAATCTAGAGGGTTGCCTTTGGGAAAAGATCAGACGCTAATCTGTTACAAAGGAAAACTCACAACTGGCAGAAGTAATGTTGAACCCCGGCAAAGATCAAGGCACCTCCCTAGATATGTGGGGTTCAAGGTCACCTACAAAATTTGCACATTATCATGACTGTGTAAGGTGAAACAGTTGTTGCCTTCGATTACCCCAAATGAGGTTTCCCCTGCTTTTTTGTCTTGCTTTAAATCACCAAAAATGGAGTGGTTGCTGAGCAAGTTGGGGCTCCCAAAATAATAAACTTATCAGCCCCCGGAGCATACAAATTAAAAAATGTTGAGAGCAAAAATTTCCCCCTATAAATCCCAACACCGTGATCTGTAGCCCCCCGTTTTTTATGGCAAAAAGTTGATGGGGAAGGATTTTTTTTAAAATATAAAACACAAGAATTAGTAGATTTGAGGTTTATGCAAAAAACGATGGAATTTAGGGGGTTTGGGGTTTTTCAGGGGCTCTGCACTTTGTAGACACCCAAAATCAATGGATTCGTGGACTTTAGTGAGGTCAGAAATCTTTTTTAAGTGACCCCAAAAAAATTCCCAAATTAAAATGGATAGTTTATACGAGTTTGGTTCCCTTTAAAATCCAGGGATTATTCAATTTCTCAGCCCAAAAAAAAAAACTTATAAAATAACAACAGACATAATCAATATCAATATCATCAGTATTATCCTTATCCATGAGTCTCCTAAGTGCACTTCCATTTGTGAGACCTCTTGGGAGTCTTTGTAAACAGAGGTCACTGCGCTCTTTGTCTGTGAATGTATGGAAGGTGACACTATCCCTCGCACTCACCTCTCCGCTTTTATTACACTCATCACTATCATCACATGTATCACTTCCCTCATCATTATGACCAGTGATACATACACCATTATCAACAACCGGGTCATCTCCACACTCGGTATCTATCAATACATTACACTCATCAGGTTGTGTGTGTGTGTTTGTGTGTATGTGTGTGAGTGTGTGAGTGTGTGTGTGTGTGTGTGTGTGTGTGTGTGTGTGTGTGTGTGTGTGTGTGTGTGTGTGTGTGTGTGTGTGTGTGTGTGTGTGAGTATGAGTGTGTGTGTGTGTATGAGTGTGTGTGTGTGTATGAGTGTGTGTGTGTGTGTATGAGTGTGTGTGCGTGTGTGTGTATGAGTTTGTGTGTGTGTGTGTGTGTGTGTGTGTGTACTCACCTATTTGTACTCACCTATTTGTGGTTGCAGGGGTCGAGTCATAGCTCCTGGCCCGCCTCTTCACTGATTGCTACTAGGTCCTCTCTCTCCCTGCTCCATGAGCTTTATCATACCTCGCCTTAAAACTATGTATGGTTCCCGCCTCCACTACTTCACTTTCTAGACTATTCCACGACTTGACTACTCTATGACTGAAGAAATACTTCCTAACATCCCTTTGATTCATCTGAGTCTTCAACTTCCAATTGTGACCTCTTGTGTATGTGTCCCATCTCTGGAACATCCTGTCTTTGTCCACCTTGTCTATTCTGCGCAGTATTTTATATGTCGTTATCATGTCTTCCCTGACCCTCCTGGCCTCCAGTGTCGTCAGGCCGATTTCCCTCAACCTTCTTCGTACGACAATCCCCGTAGCTCTGGGACTAGTCTTGTGCAAACCTTTGCACTTTCTCTAATTTCTTGACGTGCTTGACTAGGTGTGGATTCCAAACTGGTGCTGCATACTCCAGTATGGGCCTGACGTAAATGGTATACAGTGTCTTGAACGACTCCTTATTGCGGTATCGGAATGCTATCCGTAGGTTTGCCAGGCGCCGTATGCTGCAGCAGTTATCTGATTTTTGTGCGCCTCAGGAGATATGCTCGGTGTTATACTCACCCCAGATCTTTTTCCTTGAGTGAGGTTTGCAGTCTTTGGCCATCTAAACTATATTGTGTCTGCGGTCTTCTTTGCCCTTCCCCAATCTTCATGACTTTGCATTTGGCAGGGTTAAACTCAAGGAGCCAGTTTTCTGGACCAGGCTTGTAGCTGTCCAGGTCTCTTTGTAGTCCTGCCTGATCCTCATCGATTTGATTCTTCTCATTAACTTCACATCATCTGCAAACAATGACACTTCTGAGTCTATCCCTTCCGTTATGTCGTTTCACATATACCAAGAACAGCACAGGTCCTAGGACTGACCCCTGTGGAACCCCGCTTGTCACAAGCGCCCACTCTGACACCTCGTCACGTACCATGACTCGTTGTTGCCTCCCTGTCAGGTATTCTCTGATCCATTGCAGTGCCTTTCCTGTTATGTGTGCCTGATCTTCTAGCTTTTTCAGTAACCTCTTGTGAGGAACTGTGTCGAAGGCCTTCTTGCAGTCCAAAAATATGCAGTCGATCCACCCCTCTCTCTCTTGTCGTACTTCTGTCACCTGTCATATAACTCTTGTAGGTTTGTGACCACAGGAATTTTCCTTCCCTGAAAAACGTGCTGGTTGTCAATTATACACTTGTTTCTTTCTGGTGCTCCACCCACTCTCCTCCTGATGATCTTCTCCATGACCTTGCATACTATACCTGTTGTGATACAGGTCTGTAGTTTAGTGCCTCATGTGGTGTATCCCTTTTTTAAAAATTGGGACTTACATTTGCCCATTTTCCATACCTCAGGGAGTTGCCCAGTTTCAAATGATGTTGTTGAAGAATCTTTGTTAATGGCTCACACAAATATCTCTGCTCCCTCTTTAAGGACCCATGGAGAGATGTTGTTCTGGTCCAACCGCCTTTGAGGTGTAAAGTTCGCAAGCCTTCTTCACTTCTCGTTGGTTATATGTGCCTCATTCAGCACAAGCTGGGTGCCCCCATGTTCTGATTTCCTGGAGTGTCACTACTTGTTTCCAGTGTAAATACCTCTTTAAACTTGTGTTGAGCTCCTGAATACCTCTTGCTCGTTTCTTGTGAGATGCCCCATCACCCTTCCTCAGTCTTGATATACTGTCCTTGACTGTTGCTTTTCTCTGATGTGGCTGTACAACAGGCTTCGGGTCTGTCTTTACTTTTGATGCTATGTCATTTTCATATTGTCTCTGGCCTCCCTTCTTATCTGTGCACATTCGTTTCTGGCTCTTCGGCTAATTTCTTTATTTTCCTGAGTTCTCTGTCACTTCTGTACCTTTTACATTCTCTTGTACACCTTGTTTTTGCCTCCCTACACCTTTGCTTGTGAACAATGACACGTTCTTGTTCTTCCCATGATTTCTGTTTCCCTTGGGAAACAACCTTCTCCTCAGCCTCCTTGCATTTTTGTTGCCACATTATTCCATCTTTCATATGTGCTGGTTTTTCCTGTCAGTTCCCTCTCCCACTGAATGTCTTGTAGGAAGTTCTCTGCTGAGTAGTTCTCCCTTTTGTAGTTTGGTTTTTCCCAGCATATTCTAGCTCTCTCTCCACTTGGAGCCAACTATGTAGTCGAAGCTCAGAAACACATGTTCACTAGCTCCCATGGGCCTTTCAATACATGATTCCCGCGATTGTCCGAACTATCAAGGTGACTACAAGGTCCAGTCTGGCTGGTTCATCTCTCCTCTCTCTCTGGTAGTGTCTCTAACTGTTGATGATGAGGTTTTCCAGTACCACATCCATCATTCTTGGCTCTTCCATGTTTCGGGACCCCATGGGGCTCCAGGTATTTCCCAGTCCAATTCCTTGTGATTGAACAATCACCATAACTAGTAACATTGCTCCACCTATGTGTGCTCTCTGGCCACCTCGGTAGTGTTGTCGACATTGCTCTGTTGATCTCAGCGTAATCTTCTCTTGGCCTCCTGCAGTTCTGTGGTGGGTTGTACATTACTGCAATTATAACATTATGTCCCTCAGACTGGATTGTTCCTACATAAGTAGTCCCTTTCGCCGTGCAATCCATTCCTTCATTTTCTCAATACCCCACTGGTTTTTAATGAGCAGTGCAAAATCCTCCTTCCCCTCCTCTCTCTGTCTTTTCTGCGGTATTTGTTATCCGGATGCGAAAGATTGAAGCTGTTATTCTGGTGAGTTTTGTTTCGGTGAGTGATATTATGTCTGGGGTTATGTCTTCTTGATTCTTTCGTGCCACTCCTCATCTTGTTTGGTTATTCATTGCATTTGTATACCACACTCTCAACTTCTTTTCTAAGACTGTGGTATGGGGAGATATATTGGGCGTTGGGGAGTGGGAGTCCTGTAAGGAACTATGGTGTTGTTGCTGTGGGGGGGGAGTTTGTTATGAGTGGGTGGGGCATTGGATGTGGCATGGGTGTTTTGATTTTGAGGTTTGGTTGCACTGGGGTTTGACCTGGTTGGGGGGCTTCTTAGGAAATGTGAGGGAGGCTGTATTTGATCTTTTCCTGGGTTCCTGGGATATCCTGTCTTCTTCTCATCCCCTCTTTCCTCCCTTTCGCCTTTTGTACATCTCTCTCAGTTTCTGCCTTATTCTTTGTGTTCCTGTTCGCGGTCGAGATACACCTTCCTGTATGCGGAAGTCCCTTAATCGTGCTTTCTCCTGCCGGGATACTGGTCCGAGTCGCTTCTGCCTTGAAGCGTCACTTTCACTGGCCAGGTTCTTTTTTTTTACTAACCCACCTATTTCTCCGAAAAATTTCCAGCCTGGTGTCATGTTCGTCTCTCTATTGCTTTCATGGATGCTATCAAATTGCTTTTTTTCCCTTGTTTTTCTGGCTTTATTGTTTCACCTTCAAACTGCCTGGAGCCCATAAACAAAGACTGACCACGCCCCTTTCATTCTCCCACTGCAAAATCCCTGTGTATCCCCTCATTTAATTTGAGTTTCCTCCACTGCAGCTTTCCTTTCATCAGTTTCACTGGCTAATGTACTTGGGTCTCAGTGGCCTGTCATTTTCTTCTCGGCTTTCCTTGGGCTCTGTTGTTGTCTGTTAGGGCCTCCACATATAGCTTAAATCTTTCATTTACTACAGTCTCCTCTGATAGACCTTCTCCATGCAGTTGTTGCCCCTTCGTTCCCTACTGTGATGTTGTGCGTGAGTGTTTTGTGTGTGTGTGTGAGGGAGGGAGGTTAGGGGGGTAGGTGGTGTGAGTGTGTGTTGTGTGTGTGTGTTAGATGGATACATAAGATAATGGAAGGTTGTTATGGAGATCAATTCAGCAGGTAGGTCATGAAGGCATCCTTCAAGGGACAGAGTGTCAGCCAAGGGCCGGCTGACTTCACTAACAGAGCCAGATATCAAAGCAGAAAAAGACACCCAGTCATATTGCTAAATGACTTTTCAGAAACAAGATACGAACAACAAACTTCAGTATGTTTTATTACAAGGAAACAATAAACTCTTACTCTTGTTTGTGGCATTGTTTTTCTCATAATTTCTGGATATTCATAAATTAGCATCATGAATCAAGCAACTTAAAAAAGAAATTGCCAATTTTTTCTAGTTCTAAAAGCTTAGTAATCAAATAAAAAATATTTTTTTTTAATGAGATTTTTATTTATTCAAGGGAATACTTAGCAGTGTTATGGAGCTTTCCTGGTTACTGAAATATCTTCTGGTTTGTTATTAAATCGTTGATACCTGTGTGACAATGAAAAATCATCTGTAGAGCTCAGTTTTAACATCAGTAAATGCGATACAGTCCTACTGCATTAGCAAATGCTATTGTTACATGTTACAGTACTCAGGAAATTTGGTATTAGGAGAAACAAGAAAATGGATGGAACTCAAAAAAAAAAAAATTGGTTTCCTACCTCTCCCATGTTCAACTGTCTTATATGAAAAATCTGGGTTCTTTTCTTTCCAAACATGCTTATAATGGCCACAGGTTATGGCACTGCGTAAAGGATTCTGAAATCAATGGAGACTCATAGGAGGACTAACACACCATGTACGGTGATGGAGGGTTCTTCCACATTGAACTAACATAGCCTATTATCCATAAATTGATCTATAAGTGCAGTGTATTAATGGATATAGAAAACCTATAGATACGACCTACTTAAGTATTTATAAGGACGTGCTTTGTATGGGCCAGTGGGGCCTTCTGCTGTGTTCCTCCATTTTTATGTTCTTTTGTACTTCACTAAATGAATCTTCGCCAACTGGTGACGCCGCTACACTGCTCCACACCTCTCCTGATCATAGTTTATAAGCTCCATTTCTCCGCGAATATGCTGCACTTTTGTTAAAAACGCATGGACTGAGTACTCCGACTCTACGGCAGGGGACTGATTACCTCAAAATACTTCCTCATCTTTCACTTTCTCTTTCATTAGACCGGTCGAAGCCATTGCATGAAGACAGGACTAAGATTCCCAAATGTTGTACAAGATGTCTCATTGATCTAACACAGTGTTGACGGGTCTAACAAAAGGCCGACCGAAACATCAATGTTAGCTTATAGCAGTCAGTTGTCGTCATATGTCTGTGTACAAACATGTCATTTAAAAAACAGTCCAGAAGGGAATTCGTGAAAATATCTATCATAAATACACTCTAGTGTTACATACCTAAGCTAATATTTTTTATCTCCTCTCTTATACTTGGACTGATGAAACCACTGCGTAGGCGAAACTTTCAGTAAAACAGTTAAAGATACCCAAACTGCTGCACGTGTGTCTTACATTTCAACTTGTCTGTATTATATACCATATTATATACCCATTTATTTACCATATTATATACCATATTTGATACATATACATCATAAGTTTGACAGAATGATTCCAGAATCAGAAAGTGTTAAAATTATTTAGCATGTTGCACTTGCTATCCTTTATATAGGAAAGCATTGGTTTGTAACAGAGTTGTTGATAAATGGAACAAACTCCCGAGTAATGTTATTGAAGCTAAAAACTTGTGTAGCTCTTAAAAATAGGTTAGATAATTACCAGAGCGGTTGGGGTAGTGTGAGTTTCATCTGCTAGGATGGGCCAGTAGGCCTTCTGCAGAGCTCTTTCCTTTTTATGTTATTATGGTCTTAAGTATTAATAAGAAGTCCTGTATTTGGTAATAATTAAACAGATCACTGTGTCATCAAGGTACGTCATGATGCCAACAAGGTTTATATCAGTGATGTCAACAAGGTATTTCAGTGATGTCAACAAGGTTATATCGTGATATCAACAAGGCATATCAGTGATGTTAATAAGGGATATCAGTGGTGTCAACAAGGGATATCAGTGATGTCAACAAGGTTATAAACAGTGATGTAAACAAGTCAGGTTAACTGGAGGCAAATTTACTCTTGCCTATGACGTCAAAAAACATATGCCGTGTCAACATGTTGCGTTGCACAATCACTGGGTGACATTATCAAAAAAACACATCTCTCTGGAGGTGCTCCCCCTCCTCATTATAATGGCCTGCCTTGCCTCCCTCCTGGGGACCCCCCCCCACATCATAATAGCCTCACTCTCTGCCTTTGTTTTGAGTTCAATTCGGGCGAAAGTGGCAAGTGTTTGTACTTGCACTATACTGTCACATCAGCCACTCTTGTTATTTTAGAACCTATTCTGGGCGTGTTACCTTAACAACACACACTTGAATATCTGCATATGATATGGGATTGTCATGGTCAATCGTCCCCACACTCTCTGCCCGACCCTCTCTTACTGTCTCCTACTTCTCTTCCCTTCTATATCGAGACTTTGATGGTCCTCGGTGGAACGAGGCCGTCATCTAGAGATTTATCTTCAATTTATATATATATATATATATTATTATATATATTTATATATATATCATATACTATATATATATATATATATATATATAATTATATATATATTATATATATTTATATATATATATATTTACATCAATTACCAAACTGCGGCAGGCAGAAACTCGACCTACGAAAATTGATTACTCAGCCTACCAGAGGACAGCACATATGTTACGCATTCGACTTACCACTTTGAGCAGCGATCCTACAACGAACTCACGCAATGCAGCTGAGGCTATATGTTTTTTATCGTGATCTGATCGGACACTCGTGGCAGTGGTTATCTTGATACCTTATACCTATGGAGGCGGTATAGGTCGTAGGGTTGAGTCCTTGGCCTGCCGCAGTTTGGTATAATGATTTAAAATCACTTGTTTCGTGATTTCTTGTTATATAGAATGACTTGTTGAGTGGGTATTAAACAGGAGGAGACTGAAATTAATCCTCGAGATACCACTGCACGAGTGTCCTCGGATCACGAGAAAAACATGTAGCTCAGCCTGCATAGCGCGATTCTCTGTAGGATCGCTGGCTAAGTGGTAAGCGATGGCGACATTGTGCTGTCTCTGAAGGCGGTATAAGCGTTCGTAGGGTCGAGTTTGGCCTTGCTGCAGACGTTTTCTAACATTATCTGGAAGCCAATAACTTCCTCTGATCCACCATACCGCTCAAACAACGGGAGAAGATCTCAAGCATTCTGAAAAAAACTTTGTCACCTGTGTGTTGACAAATCTGTGGAATCGAGATGTAACAGTAAAGATGGCCTAAGTGTATGCGCATGTTTCCTTTCATCCTCATTATCAGTATTACTATACCTTCTGTTTTCAGCACTGTTGAGTCGATTCTCCCTGCTTCATTCCCTTCATCCTTCCCCTCCCTCTTCTACCCATTTTCCTTGCCCTCCCCTCCTCATTGCTTCTTCCTCCATTCTCCCTTTGCTTTCTTCTCTTCTCTCTACCTTTTTCTTCCTCCTCTCTTCTCCGTGTTGGTCTCCCAGCGTTGCTTCCATCACCTACCGTGGTGGGAACGTGGGAGCCTCCGTGGGCCGTGCCACACTCGCGCCCACGCTAAAAGCGATATTAATGAAAGATTTTGTGCTCACTCCGTTCGTCAAGAGCGCGTCTGGCCGTTTGCCACTTTCGTTCCCTTAAGATAATGGTGGGAAGAGCATTTTTGTCCTGGAGACCAAAAGATGAAATAATGGGAGGGAGTAGAGGGAAGGGAGCTTTTTTATTTTAGTTAAGTAGCATTGCATACTTCAAACAGCGTTGCGTTACTCGTTTCTACTCGAGCCCCTCATAGCGGGAACAAAAACTAATTATTTTCCCTACCTGTATAATGCAAGTGTGGCTTGCAAAAGAGGTATGTCCAATTTATTCGTGTTATCACACTCTCACATAGCTGCCTTCCAAGCAGCGGAACCCGGGTGATAAGGGTTTTAACGATTATTAAGGTACCGTCGTAAATCAGTACCTTGGTTCATTGTCCAATCGCAAGCGAGCCGCCAAATACGGAGGCATTGTGGTTTCACTAGCGGTCAGCATTTGCAAGGCGTGACCTACTGATGGTTGAGAATGGTTGCTCTATCTCTCTCTCGTCTTTTATCTCTCTGGCTTTGCTTTTTGCCATTCTGTCACCGTCGAGTGTTGGTACGCTTGCTATTCATTTTCTGTATAGTGTACATAAGTGTACGTAACTTGTATATATCTGGCAAATTATATCTGGTGAAAGAATACATGTTATCTACTGGTGCTGTGTATCTTTTGTCAAAAAAACCCATTACCGACCAGGTCATAGAACTATTCATTACCTGTGCTTCGTAATCTGGGGGCCTGTTCGGGAGATGAACCCGGGACCATCCCATACCCCTAGATGGGATAGATACTACGTAGCTGAAATCGTCTCAGACTAGCTGGAAACGCAGTCAGTAGGTTACTAAGAATACCAAATGTTCAAATTTCTAGTATTTCAAATATTTCATTATTTTTCAGATACAGGCAGTGTCAAAAGTTCTCGTTGTAATTGTAACCAGAGCGATTACTATTTTCTTGAGCATACCGGTTCTCAAGATGGCTTATTTCATTACACAGGGAGAACTTTTTTTTTAAGATAGCCACAGCTGGCCAACTAAAAATGTATAGTGAACAGTTAAAAAATGAGTGTGGGGAAACAAAGTAAATCTGGATAGGAAATGCAGGGAGGAAGGGTGTGGTACATAAGGTAGGAGGGAGGAGGGAGGGAGGGACATAGGAGGATGAGGGAGAGGCAGGGGATGGTGGTATAGAAGGGAAGGGAGGAAAGTGACGGGTTTGTAGGATAGGGGAAGATGTGTGAATAAGTTAGTTCAGAGAACTGACAAGTTGATAATTAGCGACATATGACAACATTTGGGTATCGTTATTGAGGGACACGTTTCGCACAAGTGGCTCATCAGTCCTATAAAAGGGAAGATTGATGAAGAACAGGAGGAGTTTATTAGGTGATCAGTCCTCAACCTTGAGTCGATGTAATCAGTTCCATCAGTCTTCAAAAGATTGATGGACTGATTACATAGACTCAAGGCTGAATCGGAAAGGGAATATATGTGGTGGAGTAGAGAGAAACTGTGAGGGAGGAAGGAGGGAAAAGGGAGTAGAGGGCCAATATTGCAAAAACTTTTTGACATTGTTGACTGTTTGTGTTTCAAATGAGGCGAGGAACATGTTTCATGGTTTATAGTCTTCATCTCATAATTTGTTATATAATATATTTAATCAATCGGGGACACAAGCGCCTTCCACGAACTCTAAAAAAAACTATCCAAGCAGGTTTTTATTTCGGTATATACGGAAATCCATTACGTAATCAACAGTAACGTTCTGGTATGTCATATACAAATCCGTCACATTAAAACGCCATTTTATTATGCACATATTCTTCACGAGTCTCGCATACACACGACTGCCTTCTAATTTACTTTCAAAACATCCTTTCTCAAAACCTTTCGCCTTGGCCGTTTCTTTAATTATCACGATACAAGTGGAAAATTCCAAACTGTGGATGCCAGACACACTGTAATTTGGTTCCTGTGATGGGACTTGTGCTAAGGTCTCCACCTCTCACATTACTCAACAAAACAAACTCTGGTGTTAAGATTTTGTTCTCTTTAAATGATCGAAGTACCACAAATGCAGTTAGTCGGACCGAAGTGCTCGAAATGTCGTTAATAAAAACCTATTGTAAGGCGATAGGTTTCAACAGAGCCCACGATTGTCGGAGACAAATTCGTCAATAAAAGGCTACTGTGTGGGCCAAACTTAGTCAATAAAACTCACTGTGTGGGGAAATGTCATCCAATCCTTTAATTCATATGTGTGGCGTTGTGAGCCTTGTTTGTAACCCCTCACCAGGAGAAACCGAGGTAGGTAGGTAGGTATAAGGTATGTAGGAAACAGGACAAGTGTTTCCTGACGCGGGTCTTAGTTATATGACGACCCACAGCTGGAGTTTTGGTCATCAGCCGAGGCCTTTCGCTGCTTACCGTTCCACCCCTTACAAGTGTATGGTTTTGATTATAAACAATTTTATGTCACTTTTAAGAGACCGAAGGAGATGTCCAAGCTCGATTTTAAATGTTGTGAGGTTTGTTGTCAAACTGTTACTGATATTCTTCACTTGTACTTATAGATACACACAAAAAGTGTGTATTTAAATGTGCACGGAAGAATGTTTTTAAGTGAGGTTTGTAAAAATAGTGTGCTGTTATATTATGACTTAAAGTGAGTACTAATAATGGTATCATTGTGTTGCAGATTGCACGTGGTCTGGTGGTGAGCGTGAGTGATGGCAAGTCGGAAGCCCAAACCCATGAGCTGATCTGCCTTCGACTCCCTGGTCTCAGCGAGAGCAACTCGTCATAGCACCAGAACTCGAGCTCATGGTCCTGCTTGCAGGCGTTGAGTTCCGAGTTAGTAGCTGGGGTTCACATGTACGTCATTGAGACTAGGTCAAGGGCTGAACTTTGCCTCAGTAACATGAAATATAGAGGCCGGTAATGTGGATACCGTGTCAGTAAGTGGATACATGTTGGATAAAGTCTAAAATTGTTCGTTTACGCCTAGTAATCCTTCACAACACGACACATCCTTCACCAACACGACATAACCATCACAGCCGCGGACACATACGTAACCTGGTTACCAGGAGGGTATTCCGGGGATCAACGCCCCCGCGGCCCGGGTCCATGACCAGGCCTCCCGTTGGTTCAGGCCTGATCAACTAGGCGAATCGTCACGAGGGACGCAATCATCACCATCACAATGCATTCATCACAATAAGTCACAGACATCATTACACACACATCAGTATATGTGTACTGACCACTGATCATGCTATAGAAAGTGGCTTTAGCGCCCGGTAATTACTCTTGTTATTTAAAAGGGGGTTGATCCATACCTAACCAGTCCTTACCGACTCTAAGCTGATCGTTGTGCAGCAATTATTGGTAATGTGTTGTCTTCTCTCACCTATTGTCTCGGTGTTCTCTAGTCTCCTGTCTTGTGACTGCTCCATGGACTTTATACTCTACTACGCTCCCTTCAACTGGGACGTTTTTCATCTCTGTGATTGAGTATAAATTAAATAAATTTCGTGTTCCGGGATGATTCATGATGACAAAACACACGGACGTTTGTTAGGCCAGTTTTGCAAGTGACAGCAGCCTAGACGGCTGAACATACTCGTCCAGGATTTGATTTCCACACATAGAGAGCCGCCAGGGGTATGGAGGGGCGGCTTTGCAAAATTGGTATTCCACTGACTCCCTCTACATGGCAGAGCCTTCGTTACGCGCCCCCATTCCCCTTCAGTTCCCCACCAAAATGATTCGGCCACTGGTGATGTTATATGAGTGCCAGCGTGGGGGGTTTCAATTCATTGTGTTTCGGTTAATGTATGTACGGTGTTACGTCTGTTTGACTGTTAGTGTGTGTGACCCTTTCCAGGAGCCCCCGAGGGCAGCATTCTTGTGCACAGTCGAAAAGACTTCACACTATAAGGGGCAGTATTGTTGTACATAACAAAAGGCTCACAGCTGTGTCTAACGGCAATGGTAACCGTTGAGATCTATGGTGCCAAAACAAGCTAGCTGGGTTATGGCCTCATTAATTCGGTTCCAGCTTTGACCAAATAATGGCAGACATTGCTGCTCTTGTTGCCAAACTTGACACTGGTGGACCAATTACTCGCTCTCTGCTGCAGTTGCTATAATATGGTGTTTACAACACTGCACTCTGCTGCAGCGCTACAATACTGGCGGATGTTACTGCTCTCTGCTGCAGCGCTAATAACATGCGCGGATGTTTCTGCTCTCTGCTGCATGGCAACACAAAATTAGAATAAGCGCCAGGAGGTGATCTTTCTCTGTTACAAACATTTCAGTTCATTAAATTAGACCGTAATAAAGAGTTAAGTTGCCTTATACTCCACGAGGTAGTAAATGTTTTAAACAGAAATATAACAATTAGAAATAAGCAATGTTCTTTTTTTATATTCTCCTCTCTCTTCTCCTATCTCTCTCTCTCTCTCTTTTTGTCTCTTTATTTCTCTCTCTTTCTCTCTCTCTCCAAAATCAAACGATTGCATTCTGTATGGAATTAAAATTTATGAATTTGAGAAATTCTGAAAATTCTTTATTTTCGTCAGGAGACGAACACATGTCTCCTGACGCAGGTATACTGACTCGTGTCTTCTGACGCGGGTCCCCTGACGCGGGTCCCCTGACACGGGTCACCCTGACACGGGTCCCTGACACGGGTCCCCTGACACGGGTGCCATGACACGGGTCCCCTGACACGGGTCCCCTGCACGGGTTTTCCCCTGACTTAATATAGATATTTTAGAGAAAAATTATTTCAATAATTTGTTCTGTGATCGAGGTTTTTTTTTTTTTTTTTAGAGTTTTTTCACATTTATGTTGCAATTAGTTTTTAATTAAAAGTCATGAATCTTATTTTTTAAAAGAGATTCGCAAAGTACCTAGAAGGATTTTTTCTGTGTGTGTGTGTGTGTGTGTGTGTGAGTGTGTGTGTGGTGAGTGTATGTGTGTGTGTGTGTGTGTGTGTGTGTGTGTTTGTGTGTGTTGGTGTGTGTGTGTGTGGGTGTGTGTATGTGTGTGTATGTGTGTGTGTGTGTGAGTGTGTGTGTTGTGTATGTGTGTTGTGTGTGTGTGTGTGTCTGTGTATGGTGTGTGTATGGGTGTGTGTGTGTGTGTGTGTGTGTGTGTGTTGTGTGTATGTGTATGTGTGTGTATGTGTGTGATGTGTGTGAATGTGTGTGTGTGTGTGTTGGTGTGTGTGTATGTGTATGTGTATGTGTGTGTTTGTGTGTGTGTGTAATGGTGTGTGTGTTTGTGTGTGTGTGTGTGTGTGTGTGTGTTTGTGTGTGTGTATTGTGTGTGGTGTGTGTGTGTGTGTATGTGTGTGTGTTGTTGTGTGTGTGTTGTGTGTGTGTGCATTGTGTGTGTGCATTGTGCGCATGCGTGCGAGTGCATGCGCGCTGTGTGTGTGTGTATGTGTGTGTGTATTGTGTGTGAGTGTGCATGTGAGTCGTGCATCGTGCGCATGCGTGCGCGTGCATGCGCGTGTGTGTGGTGTGTTTGAGTGTGTACTCACCTAATTGACTCACCTAAATGTGGTTGCAGGGGTAGAAGACTCAGCTCTGACCCGCATCTTTCACTGATCGCTACTGGATCTCTCTCTCTCTGTTCCTGAGCTTTGTTATACTCTTCTTAAAAATTATGTATGGTTCACTGCCTTCCACTACTTTCACTTGCTACGCTATTCCACTTGCTGGACAACTCTATGACTTGAAGAAATACTTCCTAACCTCCATGTGACTCGGTCCTGAGTCTTTCAGCTTCAGTTGTGACCCCTTATGTCCCTGTGTCCCTCTCTGGAAATCCTTGTCTCTGGCACACCTTGTCTATCCCCCGCAGTATCTTGTAGTCGTTATCATGTCTCCCCTGACTTCTGTCCTCCAGTGTCGTCAGTCCGATTTCCCTTATAACCTTTCCTTCGTACGACATTCCTAGCTCTGGGACTAGCCTTGTTGCAAACCTTTGTACTTTCTCTAACTTCTTGACGTGCTTGACCTGGTGTGGGTTCCAAGACTGGTGCTGCATACTCCAGTATGGGCTAACATAAAAGTGTACAGTTGTCTTGAACGTTTTCCATTATTAAGGTATCGGAATCGCCTATTCTAGGGTTGCCAGCGCCCCGTATGCTGCAGCGGTTATTTGGTTGATGTGTGCCTCGGTGATCGTGCTCGGTGTTATGGTCCACCCCAAGTCTTTCTCCCTGAGGGAGGTCTGTAGTCTTTTGTCCACCTTTAGCCTATACTCTGTCTGCGGTCTTCTTTGCCCCTCCCCAATCTTCCTGACTTTGCATTTGCGCTGGTTTGAATTCGAGAGCCAGTTGCTGGACCACATGTCCAGCCTGTCCAGCTCTTTGCAGTCCGCCTCATCCTCGTCCGATTTAATTCGTCTCATCAACTTCACGTCATCGGCGAAAAACAGGGGACCTTCAGAGTCTATTCCTTCCATCATGTCGTTCACATATATCAAAAATAGCACTGGTCCTAGCCACTGACCCCTGTGGGACCCCGCTCGTAACAGGCGGCCACTGTGATTACCTTCTTCACGTACCAATGACTCGTGCTGCTTCCCTGTCAGGTATTCCTTATCCATTGCAGTCCCTCCTTTTCGTGCGCCTGGATCCTCCAGCTTCTGCACTATCTTTTGTGGGGAAACTGTCGTCAAAGGCCTTCCTGCAGTCTAGGGAAAACGTAATCTACCACCCCTCTCTCTCGTGTCTTACTTCTGTTAACTTGTCTTAAACCTCCACGGAGGTTTGTGATACAAGATTTGACTTCCATGAAACCCATTTGCTGGTTTTCATTTATAATCTTGTTCCTTTCCAGGGTGTTCGACCACTCTCCTCCTGATAATCTTCTTCATGACTCTTGCACACAATACATGTCAGAGACACAGGTCTGTAGTTTAGTGCCCTCGTTTTTCTGTTTCCTTTCTTAAATATGGGGACTAATTAGCTGTCTGAATATCTCAGGTAGTTGGCCCAGTTTCAAGGGATGTGTGAAGATTGTGGTATAGGAGGCACGCACACATTCTCTGTCCTTCTTTCTAAGAACCCATGGTGAGATGTTGTCGGTTCCCATCGCCTTATGAGGTGTCAAGGTCATTAAGAGTTCTTCCACTCCTCCTCAGTTGTTCGTATAGTCATCCAACTCTTGTTGGTATATTCCCTCTTGATGTTCCTTCTGTGCTGTCTTCCACAGCCCTTCCTAGTCTCTACTGTAAAAACTTCCTTTAAATCTCCTGTTCAAGCTCCTCTCACATAACCTCCTGATCATTTCTTGTTGAGTTCTTCCACCTTCTGTCCTTAATCTATCACCTGTCTTTGCTGTTGTTCTTCCTCTGATGTGGGCTATTACAACAGGGTTTCGGGTCAAGTCTTGATTCTCGATGCTATGTCATTTTATACTGTCGCTGGGCCTCCTCCCTTACCTGTGCGTACTATTCTGGCTATGCGCT
Source organism: Cherax quadricarinatus (assembly GCF_026875155.1). NCBI lineage: Eukaryota > Metazoa > Arthropoda > Malacostraca > Decapoda > Parastacidae > Cherax > Cherax quadricarinatus. The sequence goes on along the minus strand of NW_026478918.1, from coordinate 7,210 downwards.
GATCCTCCCTTCTTTGTTGTATTCTCTGCCTTCTGTACTTTTTCATTCTCTATTGCACTTTTGTTTTTTGCCTCCTTACACAGTCGGGAAACCAGGGGTCGTTCTGATCTTCCCGTTGTTACTGTTGTTGCCCTTGGGAATAAACTTTCACTGCCTCTTGCAATTTTGGTGTTACATATTCCATCATTGTCATTTATGGGCTTTCTGCAGTTCTCTGTCCACTGGACCTCCCGCAGGAAGTTCTTCAACCCTATGTAGTCCCCTCATTTTATAGTCAGGATTATTTCCCATTCACATCCTGTTATTCTCTCCACTTGCAGCTCTACTATGTATTCAAAAGCACAGAACCACGTGGTCGCTAGCTCTAGGGGACTATCATGCCTTGATGTCTCAATATTCTGAGCTGCCCAGGGTGAACAACAAGGTCCAATCTTGCTGGTTCATCCTCCCCTCTCACTTGGTGCGTGTCCTTAACTTGTCTGGTGCATGAGGTTTTCAGCACCACGTCCACCAACATCTGGTCTCCCTGTTTCGGGACCCACCATGTGGTCCAAGTTTTCCCAGTCAATCTCCCTGTGGTTGAAATCCCCATAACCAGCAACTTATGCTTGCTGGAGTGAGCTCTTCTTGCCACCTCAGCAAAGTGTGTCACCATTGCTCTGTTGCTCTCTTCATATTCCTCTCTTGGCCTCCTGCAGTCTCTGTGGTGGATTATACATCACTGCAATGACCACTTTGTGTTCCCCAGACTGAAGTTGTACCGCTATGTAGAACTCTTCTCTCCCGTTATCTATTCCTTCCATTTTTCTCGAATTTCCATCTGTTTTTTACGGAGCAGGTAGCAACCCCACTCCCCCCTGCCCCTTCTATCTTTCATCATGATCTGGTATCCTGGTGGAAAAATTTGCATCTGTTATTGTCTCCATGAGTTTTGTTTCTGTAACTGCTATGATGTCTGGGGACTTTCATTTGGGGATTCTTATTGCCATTCTCATGTTTATCGTTAAAATCCATTCTGCATTTGTGTTACCAAACTTCAAACTTCTGTTTAATACTGTAACTTGTGGTGCGGGGGGGTGGAAAACAGAGGGTTCGGTGTGTGAGGTTGGTTTGGATTGTTCAGTTGCTTGGCGGTGTCGTGGCTGGGTCCTGCTGCAGGTGTTTCTGGGTGGTTGCGCTTCTTGTCCTTCCATTTGATCCTGAATTATTCTGCTCTTTTTCATTTCCTCCCATTTCTCCTTTAGTTGTGTGATCTCTCTCTTTCAATGTTTCCTTTGTCCTGTGTTTCTGTGTTCGTGTGTACTCCACATATTTGTACTCAACTATTTGTGTTGCGGGGTTCGAGTCACAGCTCCTGGCCCCGCTCTTTGATGATTGCTACTAGGTCCTCTCTCTCTCTGCCCAATGAGCTCTATCATACTCGCCTAAAAAATATGTATGGTTCCGCCTTCCACTACGTCACTTTCTGGCTATTAAACTGGGCGCCTGACTACTCTTATCTGACTGAAGAATTACTTCTAACATCCTTTGATTCATCTGAGCCTCAACTTCCAATTGTGACCTCTTGTGTCTGTGTCCTTCTCTGGAAATCCCGTCTTTGTCCACCTTGTCTATTCTGCCGCAGTATTTTTATGTGTCGTTATCATGTCTCCCCGACCCTCCTGTCCTCAGTGTCGATCAGGCCCGATTTCCCTCAACCTTTCATCGTAGGACATTCCCGTAGTCTGGGCTAGTCTTGTTGCAAACCTTTGCACTTTCTCTAATTTCTGGACGTGCTTGACTAGGTGTGGATTCCAAACTGGCTGGACCGCAAAATGGTATACAGAGTCTTAATCGACTCCTTCCTGAGGTATCGGATCGCTATCCGAAGGTTTGCCAGGCGCCCGTTTCGCTGCAGCAGTTATCTGATTGATGTGGCCCTCCGGGAGATATGCTCGGTGTTATACCTCACCCCGAGTCTTTTTCTTGAGGGAGGTTTGCAGTCTTTGGCCATTCTAAACTATATTTGTGTCTGCGGTTCTTATTCTTCTTTTGCCCTTCCCCAATCTTCATGACTTTGCATTTGGCAGGGTTAAATTCACGGAGCCAGTTGCTGGACCAGGCTTGTAGCCTGTCCAGGTATCTTTGTAGTCCTGCCTGATCTCATCGATTTGATTCTTCTCATTAACTATCGCCATCATCTGCAAACAAGGACAATTTCTGAGGTCTATCCCTTCCGTTATGTCGTTCAACATATACCAAGAAAGCACATGGTCCTAGGACTGACCCCAGTGGAACGCTTGTCACAGGGGCCCACCTTTGACACCTCGTCGCGTACCATGACTCGTGTTGCCTCCCTGCAGGTATTCTTGATCCATGGCAGTGACTTTCCTGTTATGTGTGCCTGTCCCGCTAGCTTTTGCAGTAACCTCTTGTGAGGAACTATGTTCGAAGGCCTTCTTGCAGTCCAAAAATATGCAGTCGATCCACCCCTCTCTCTCTTGTCGTACTTCTGTCACCTGTCATATAACTCTTGTAGGTTTGTGACCACAGGAATTTTCCTTCCCTGAAAAACGTGCTGGTTGTCAATTATACACTTGTTTCTTTCTGGTGCTCCACCCACTCTCCTCCTGATGATCTTCTCCATGACCTTGCATACTATACCTGTTGTGATACAGGTCTGTAGTTTAGTGCCTCATGTGGTGTATCCCTTTTTTAAAAATTGGGACTTACATTTGCCCATTTTCCATACCTCAGGGAGTTGCCCAGTTTCAAATGATGTTGTTGAAGAATCTTTGTTAATGGCTCACACAAATATCTCTGCTCCCTCTTTAAGGACCCATGGAGAGATGTTGTTCTGGTCCAACCGCCTTTGAGGTGTAAAGTTCGCAAGCCTTCTTCACTTCTCGTTGGTTATATGTGCCTCATTCAGCACAAGCTGGGTGCCCCCATGTTCTGATTTCCTGGAGTGTCACTACTTGTTTCCAGTGTAAATACCTCTTTAAACTTGTGTTGAGCTCCTGAATACCTCTTGCTCGTTTCTTGTGAGATGCCCCATCACCCTTCCTCAGTCTTGATATACTGTCCTTGACTGTTGCTTTTCTCTGATGTGGCTGTACAACAGGCTTCGGGTCTGTCTTTACTTTTGATGCTATGTCATTTTCATATTGTCTCTGGCCTCCCTTCTTATCTGTGCACATTCGTTTCTGGCTCTTCGGCTAATTTCTTTATTTTCCTGAGTTCTCTGTCACTTCTGTACCTTTTACATTCTCTTGTACACCTTGTTTTTGCCTCCCTACACCTTTGCTTGTGAACAATGACACGTTCTTGTTCTTCCCATGATTTCTGTTTCCCTTGGGAAACAACCTTCTCCTCAGCCTCCTTGCATTTTTGTTGCCACATTATTCCATCTTTCATATGTGCTGGTTTTTCCTGTCAGTTCCCTCTCCCACTGAATGTCTTGTAGGAAGTTCTCTGCTGAGTAGTTCTCCCTTTTGTAGTTTGGTTTTTCCCAGCATATTCTAGCTCTCTCTCCACTTGGAGCCAACTATGTAGTCGAAGCTCAGAAACACATGTTCACTAGCTCCCATGGGCCTTTCAATACATGATTCCCGCGATTGTCCGAACTATCAAGGTGACTACAAGGTCCAGTCTGGCTGGTTCATCTCTCCTCTCTCTCTGGTAGTGTCTCTAACTGTTGATGATGAGGTTTTCCAGTACCACATCCATCATTCTTGGCTCTTCCATGTTTCGGGACCCCATGGGGCTCCAGGTATTTCCCAGTCCAATTCCTTGTGATTGAACAATCACCATAACTAGTAACATTGCTCCACCTATGTGTGCTCTCTGGCCACCTCGGTAGTGTTGTCGACATTGCTCTGTTGATCTCAGCGTAATCTTCTCTTGGCCTCCTGCAGTTCTGTGGTGGGTTGTACATTACTGCAATTATAACATTATGTCCCTCAGACTGGATTGTTCCTACATAAGTAGTCCCTTTCGCCGTGCAATCCATTCCTTCATTTTCTCAATACCCCACTGGTTTTTAATGAGCAGTGCAAAATCCTCCTTCCCCTCCTCTCTCTGTCTTTTCTGCGGTATTTGTTATCCGGATGCGAAAGATTGAAGCTGTTATTCTGGTGAGTTTTGTTTCGGTGAGTGATATTATGTCTGGGGTTATGTCTTCTTGATTCTTTCGTGCCACTCCTCATCTTGTTTGGTTATTCATTGCATTTGTATACCACACTCTCAACTTCTTTTCTAAGACTGTGGTATGGGGAGATATATTGGGCGTTGGGGAGTGGGAGTCCTGTAAGGAACTATGGTGTTGTTGCTGTGGGGGGGGAGTTTGTTATGAGTGGGTGGGGCATTGGATGTGGCATGGGTGTTTTGATTTTGAGGTTTGGTTGCACTGGGGTTTGACCTGGTTGGGGGGCTTCTTAGGAAATGTGAGGGAGGCTGTATTTGATCTTTTCCTGGGTTCCTGGGATATCCTGTCTTCTTCTCATCCCCTCTTTCCTCCCTTTCGCCTTTTGTACATCTCTCTCAGTTTCTGCCTTATTCTTTGTGTTCCTGTTCGCGGTCGAGATACACCTTCCTGTATGCGGAAGTCCCTTAATCGTGCTTTCTCCTGCCGGGATACTGGTCCGAGTCGCTTCTGCCTTGAAGCGTCACTTTCACTGGCCAGGTTCTTTTTTTTTACTAACCCACCTATTTCTCCGAAAAATTTCCAGCCTGGTGTCATGTTCGTCTCTCTATTGCTTTCATGGATGCTATCAAATTGCTTTTTTTCCCTTGTTTTTCTGGCTTTATTGTTTCACCTTCAAACTGCCTGGAGCCCATAAACAAAGACTGACCACGCCCCTTTCATTCTCCCACTGCAAAATCCCTGTGTATCCCCTCATTTAATTTGAGTTTCCTCCACTGCAGCTTTCCTTTCATCAGTTTCACTGGCTAATGTACTTGGGTCTCAGTGGCCTGTCATTTTCTTCTCGGCTTTCCTTGGGCTCTGTTGTTGTCTGTTAGGGCCTCCACATATAGCTTAACTCTTTCATTTACTACAGTCTCCTCTGATAGACCTTTCCATGCAGTTGTTTCCCCTTCTTTCCCCACTGTGTGTTTTGTGGTGTGTGTGTGTGTGTGTGAGGGTGGGATGGTTAGGGGGGTAGGTGGTGTGTGTGTGTGTTGTGTGTGTGTGTGTGTGTGTGTATGTTGGTGCGTGTGCTTGTGTGGGTGTGTATGGTGTGTGTGTGTGTGTGTGTGTGTGTGTGTGTGTGTGTGTGTGTGTGGGTGGGGTTGTGTGGTGTGTGTGGTGTGTGTGTGTGATGTGTGTGTGTGTTTGTGTGTGTGTGTGTGTGCGTGTGTGTGTGGTGTGTGTGTGGTGTGTGTGTGGTGTGTGTGTGATTGTGTGTGTGTGTTATGTGTGTGTGTGATGTGTGTGTGTGTGTTTGTGTTCACTTATTTGTTCTCGTTATGTGTATTTGCAGATGTCAAGTGTCAGCGCTGGCCTCCCTCTTATCAATAGTTTCTGATAGGTCATTCTCTCCTGGCTCCGAGAGCCTTATCGTACCTCATCGTAAAAGCTATGTATGGGTCCTGTCTCTAGCACTTCATTCTCCAGGTCATCTACTTCCTGGTACTCTCAGACTGAAGAAATTTCTTCCTAAGGTCCCCGTGACTCCAGAGTTTTCACTTCCAGCTGTTCCCCCGTGTTTTGTTTTTCATTCTCAAGTAATGTCCTTATTCGCCCTATCAATTCTTCTGTATTTTTAAAAATTGTTATATCAACCATTTGTCCTTCCCTCCTCCTGTGTCATCAGGCTGATTTCCCCTTAATCTCTCCTCATAGGACATATTCTTTAGCTCCGGGATTTGTCTCGTTGCAGACCTCTGCACTTTCCCCAATTTCCTGAATTGCTGGACCAGGTGTGGGTCCCATACTGATGCTGCACACTCCATATGAGCCTGAATTACATCGTAAACGGCATCGTGAATGACTGTTGGAGGTCTTAAAGCTTGTTTTAGATTTACCAGACGAGTATTTGCTGCAGCAGATATTTGATTGATGTGCACCTCAGGTGATATGTCGGTATAATAATCAACTAAGGTCCTTCCCCTTGAATGAGGTTAAACCCTTTGCCGCTGAGCCTTTGTACTTCGTCTGCGGTCTTTTTTTTTTTTTTTGCCCACCCCCAAAACTTCATAATTTTGCCCCATGTTAGGGTTAAACCCCAGCAGCCACTTGTTAAACCAGCCCTGCAGCGTGTTCAGATCCATTTGTAGTCTTTCCTGGTCCACTTCTCAAAACTCCATCCCGTCATGATGATTCTACAGTTCAAGATTCCAGTCAAGATGGTTCCATTGATCAAGGATCCAGTCAAGAGAAATCCGTTGCTCAAAGGGTCCCAAACCACTGTTTTAAGACACTCGGACAAGATCCTCCTGATGGTCCATTAACATTCTGGAAGCTTTACTTTGAAGTCTTGAGACGGCCTCAATTACTCGACAACCTTTACTGTCTGGTTGTCTCGAGGCAGACGAGAAAGGACTGGAAGAGAGGGCGAGAAAGGGACGAGAGGGCGCCGGTGAAGCGCGAGGGCACGGAAAAAGAAGTTTGAGGAGGGTAGGAAAGGGTTAGTTTAGAAAGAGGATTGGGCTGGTCTAACTTCTGCTTCATCAACGAGAAGAGAAGAGGTGAAAGGATTCGTCTCTAAATATAACCAGACTCGGAAGGGTTTTGCCCCTGCAGGAGGTTACCTATAGGGCTTAAAACAGGCAACACAGACCTGGAGAAAAGGAGCAAGCAACACAGCCTGAAAAACAAGAGCAGGAAACAAAACTAAAGAAAAAAGCAGGCAACACAGACTTTAAAAAAAGAGCAGGGGAACACAGGGCTGAATAAAAACAAGGCAAACACAGACTTGAAACACAAGAGCAGGCAACTCAGACCTGAAAAACAAGGGCAGGCAACACAGGATATTTACATATGCAAGTCATACACTGTTTCCCCTTTGCCCCTTTCTATCCTTATCAACTTCATCATCGTGAAATTTGTTTTATTTTTTCTTCTCTCTCCTCTATTTCTCCCTTTCCTTTCTCCCTGTCGTACATTCCTGTCTCACTCTTCAAGCCTCTCCTCCTCCTCCTTCTCCTCAACCGCCTGCTCCTCCTCCTCGTTAATATTAGAGTGCAGTAATCGGTGCTCTGCTTGTCAACTTTGGGTTTTCCCTTAAAG